>JAXGGA010003109.1:0-108612 GCA_038373865.1 Uloborus plumipes
TGCATTAACATTACTGAAGGTTATGCAGGAAAATGGAAATTGTTTTCAAGTGATTATCATGGAAAAGTTAAATTTTAGTGACGTTTGAAATATCCGCTTATTTAAAAGCGGTACAATTTTCGAGTGCTACAGATGTTGATTTATTTATTCATTTATTTTACTGCCGGCCACCTTGTCTAGTGGTCAGACAATTATGACTGACTAACTGCATCTGAACAAAAATTAACAATACTGATACAAAAAAAAGATGAAAAAAGAATTCATTTGTATTATACTAGACCAGCGCTCTCTACCCAATTGCTAAAAAAATAATTTTAACGAACGACATCTTTCGAGAAGAGTGGAAACTAATCCACGTTAAAAGGCAAATCATTTGGAATCATTGGAGTGCAAATTATAAGCTCCCCGTTTGAGAAACTGCTTGATTGTTGCAAAGCTTAGCAATACTCTTTATGAGCGCCATCTCTCGAGAAGAGAGAAAACTAATTCTTGTCGTAGAGTTTATTATTTTTTACATTATTATTTTTAGTTATAACAACAACTCCTATAACCTAAAGCCTTCCTAGATAAATGGACTATTCAACACAAAAAGAATTTTTCAAATCGAACCAGTAGTTCCTGAGATTAACGCGTTCAAGCAAAAACAAACTCTACAGCCCTTATATTATTAGTATAGATGGGGCGGTCCTTGATTCGAATCCCGGCTCGAGCATGGATATACATTCTTTCTCCTATCCTTGTCCTTTCCTTGTGTGATGCGTTGTTGTGCTGAGAATGGTTGTCCACCCTATAAAAGGATTCTTATTGACTGTACGTACAGTGGAAGTCAGACTTCACCAAAAAATTACGGTACAGTTGTAAAAGCGAAGCAGCGCACCCCAAATTGCCAGCCTGGCTGGCACAAGACAGCAGCAACATTTATTTTAATAACTGTACCGATATGGTTCCTAGTAAGAGCGCTTTTCCACTTACCGACGCGACAGCGATAAATCGTACACGATTGTCGTTATCCGACATTGGAGCACGCAAAAAGCATTAAATATGCTATGCGCTTTTCCATCTCCCGATTCCAGGGCGATTGTGTCGTCTCAGACCGAACGCTGTCGTTTGTCGTCCCATTCGTGTCGGATGGCAGCCGTCTCGCCTTTAAAATCGGGACGATAATCATTCATTTGTTTACTTTCTTCGAAGAAGCAACACATAGAAACGGGATTTAAATTTAACATGGCTGCATTAATAAAATATAAGCTTAAATTTGCAGACGATAAATAAAGAATGTATAGCAATAAAATAATTTTACTCATTTTACGTAATATTTTGTTTCACTTCTGTTGCTCAGACGATCTTTATTGCTACAGAAAAGATTAGATTTTCATTCTGATGTATGCGTTTCGTTCTTAGTAAACAAGGTGGGAATGAAATGAATTTGTGAGTATCATGCATCCAATATCTTCTATTAATCTGTTTCCTCTTTTTTCGGAGGTAAATTAAATCTAACAGTCGTAGTTTGTTAAATTGAGGAGCTATAATAATATACATGCGAGCACACCGGTGCTTCGAAATAAAATGCGGTTGAAAATGACCGTTTCGGAGAAACGATATCGGTTGAGTGGAAATACAGTGTTGTAGACGACGTGACACGGTACTTATCGTTGCAATATTTCCGTCCGACTTTCGTCGTTGTCGTGTTGTCAAGTGGAAAAGCGCCCTAACTCACGAACTCCAAAGCAAAGTGTGCGCAATAGTTTTACAATACGTTTTCATTTATTATTTGCTTTTTTTTATTATTATTTATTCTGTCTGCCAAAGGAAAATGTTCAACTTTTATGCAATGTTAAGAGAAAACGTAAGCTATTTGATTTATCAAAGCACCCTATCCAAGAATAAAATGATCATTTTCATTCTTTACTTTTGTGCTCTGACCAAACATAAAATTTCATCTGATAGAAGTTTGGAAAAATTGCTCTACTGCGAGTTTTCAGAATATGACGGTATTGTTAGTTTTGAAAGCAGACATTGTGCGCAATGTCTGCATTTACATTCCAGAAACTAAACACCGGAAGACATGCCCATATTGTAAAATTTTTGCTGGTTACTATGACAACCAGACTAATGTCCGTTTTTATGAAAAGAGACTAAATTCAGTTATAGAGGAATAGAAATACTACTCTCTGTTGAATGCTCCTCGCAGGTTTCGTGTTTCACTGACCTTTAGCAATTGCTAAAAAAATCGCGAAATGTTGGGAACAAAAATTCCAACTAGGGGAGTCCAGGGTACAGTGGGACACAAATAATATAAGATTATCAGCAAAAATAGTTCTATGAATTTTAGTTTTAACTCATTGTTTTAAGTTTTTGTGCTTCCAAATATGCAATAGCACTGAAAAATTAGCAAAAACATATGACTTTTGGCAAGTCAAAAATATAGAAGAAAATTATAATTTCTTAGAAGACTTCCTATTTTTTTACTAAGTAAAAATGAAGTTTTTGGTTGTTTCTTACATTCTATAATGTCTATTTTCTCATCCTTTAATATTTTATTTAACGTTATGGAATTATTTTCAATGCATTGTACGTTATTCGACAAATATTTCTTCGACTCTCATATGTCCTTGGTTATTATTACTATTTTTAAGTCTTGTCGTTTTAAAACTGCTTCCAAAAATTTTATGGCTTATGTAAACATCAACCTGCATTTAATGATAAAGATATGTTTCCATAATATATCTGGTTTTATGACCCATTCTCTATATCCCATCGTATCCCATGCCCTGGCCCAATGTGCCCCACATGGGGTACAGTGGTACAACTTGAGAACCTTTCGAAAATCAAATTTTTTATTTGACGAATATAATACGAAAAAATTATCGCCAAAGTTTACATTGACAGCTAAAGAGATCTAAATCATGTCATGTACTCAAAATTTCTTTCAAACTAAAAGTACAGAAACTATAGTAAAAGAAGTACAAAATTTCAAACTGTGCCCTGATCTCCAGTGCTTGGTCAATACATGCGCACTATTGTAAGTCAAGCGTACGTCATTTGACATTTGTACATTAATTACATCTGTATATATTCGATTCTTTCCGATTCTGTGTATTAACCAAATCATAGGTATCCCATGATGATATCATGCGAAAAAATACCGATACCGTAAAAAAACATTGAACAAAAAAAGACATTCTTTTGTTACGTTCATACTTGTTTTATGGCTTAAAAAGCCGCGATGAAGATTCGATGTTGTTTTCTGTCTACAAGAACATTTTTGAAAATTACGTGCTTTGATAACACTGATTTTTTTTCTCACTTATTAATATAAGGGTTTCATCACCAGAGCTCTTGAACTTTTAATTTAAAAATTATTTTACAGATAAGATTTGAGATTTCACACAATTAACGTATGCAAAGATTGCAGAGCTTCAACACTTTTTTTTTCCTTGGGCAATCGCAATTGATAATTGTTTTCAGTCGACCATCGCTGGCGTTCCGTCCTCTAGAAGGAAGTGCGATACATATTGTGAGAAAGCTCATGAGAAAGTGCGTGAAAAGAGATCTGATGCAAAATATCGTGAACACAATGATCAGCAGTAAATTAAATGCAATTTTAAGCCTTTTTGCGTTTTGGCAGCCATTCACTCAATCATGTGTTCTGAGCTCTTGTGCTCGCTTGGGCTGAATTTGTTTTCGGAAATGAAAAAAAAAAAAAAAAAGATGTGATTTTGAGTTGGAAATGGTCCAACTTTGGAGAATTCTTTAGATCAGAGGAAATTTTTCAAAATGGGATCTCCCTGTCTTTTTTTTTATTATTATTATTATTATTCTTTTCGTCGGTAAAACCCAGAGCTTCTTCTGTTAAGGTTTGGTAGGTAGGTTAAAATTTCATAGTGGACTCTAGCTTGGTGTATCCATAAAATGGTTTCTTTATTCCACGTCTTAGGAATTTCACAAAAATATATTTATTCAGTGAAGTAAATAAAACCGAACTCTTCACTTAAGTAGATAAAATCAAACTCTTGACTTTTTATAAAAACAAGCTTTTAATTACATAGTTAAGTAAAATATAAAATAATATTCTCCGCCAACAATGGGCGAGAAAAACAACGCTCACCTTCCATCAAATATAAACTGTTCTCTCTCATTTTTTGTTGCCATTACAAAAAACAACTGATAGCGCAGACGATAAATGAATCAAATAACACAAAGAAAAATGAACATAGCGGACGATTTATAAATTCGCAACATCATCTACAGAGAATCCTACGACATAACTTTTGAAATTGTTAAAATTAACCCTTAAAAATGTTTGGCTTTTTCTTTTTGTACAAAAATATCATTTTATTAAACTTAAAACTATAATAGTAAATTTGCATCATTTTTAAGCACTAGTTATTCTTTAGTGCTCTATCAATAAATAATTGGTTTAGAAATTCCATCCACTCAGTTTGAAACAGCTTTTCGTATAAATATTTTTTGTTGAGCCACAGTAGCACACGCATTATGGGGGAAAATAAACAGAAAGAAAGAATAGTTAAAAAATGGTTACTAAAACTAAGTTAATGATAACGAAGATCGTTATCCTTAAGTCTTTATGCGAAAAAATTTTATGATTATGTTCTCGCTTCAACTACTTTGTTTTTCAAATTAGTTATTGAAAATTATCGAGCTCATTCAAGACAAATAAAAAGAGCTTAATAAGCATAATATCAATCTTTAATGAGTTAACGCATAATGTATCCATAGATTTTACGTTGTCTCGTCAATTAGTATTTTCAAGAGCTGAAAATAAGAAAAATGATGCTTATTTTTCAATTTGAGTGTTTTTGTTCCATATAAAACTTGCTCCACTATTTTTGCATGTTGAGTGGATATATCTTGATAATTTGAAGGATTTATAGTATTGTGAAAACAATGTATACACGGCTTGAGTATAACATTCAGTCGAGTAAAATAATTTTAAAATATAGTTTTAAAAAACTAAAAAATACCCTTTTAGAATTTATCAAAATATTTCGTGATACTCTGATTTTCCTCTAATTTTCAAAACTATTGAATATCCACTAAGTTTACATGCACTTATAATACATCAACATGTAATATAGTTTCGTCTTTAGTATTAATAATAGTATTAAATGTATTGCTTTTATATTTGAAGACTTATTGTAGACAACACTGTAAGTGCCAAAAATTAAAATTATCAGAAAAGCCAAAAAACTAAAACTTTAGCTTCTTTTCATATTTTTACCAATCAACAATCACAAGTTTGTTACTATTGTATAATAATGTAAGTATTTGATAATTTTTTTGATTATTTTTCCACTACTTTCTGAAATAAGCCAATTTTATCATTAAAATTTGTGGAGAACAATGAAAGTGCTTATAGCATTTGGTTGATAACAATGAATGTGCCAACCCTATAGTTTTGTGAGAAAAGTTTTATGTGCCATGCATCCACAATAACTGAAAACAGTGAACTGAATATCAAGAAAGGTTCTATTTGAAGAAAAAATGAGAAAGTCTGTGTGAAATAAAATATTTATTAGTTAATGAAATAACACTGTCTTCTTTCTAAAGTCTTTGAAAAATATCTATTAGTTGATGAAACAACTGTCTTCTTTCCAAAGTATTTAAGACTTTATTTTGACGCAGACTGACTACGCAGCTGTTTACTCAATAATATTAGACCTGGCACTTACAGTGATCACCACAGAGCTAAGCTGGCACATACTGGTGGTGCCATATTTGGATTTATTTTGTAAACTTCAGAACAAAGATTGGCACATTCAGTTTTTTCAGCAGGATTCCCATTGGAACATACAATGTTTTGGCATAAGAAAATAAAAATTGACCATCCTGGCACTTACAGTGTTTTCTACAACAAGTCTTCATTTGTAAAGAACGTGAATTTTGTCTTTTATTTAGAGTTACATACATACAAACCCACATGTGAAACTAATAAAAGGATATTAAAAACGAGGAAAAGAGAAAGTGAAATAAAAGAAATTCAAACACAATTGTATTATTAATTATAAATTATTAATATTATTAATTGCCTTATTAATTATGTCCAGAAAGTAAATAGATTTTTAAAGTAGACAATTAAAGTCTCAGTTCTTGTTTTTAAGCTGTTGTTTGAGGAACTAATCAAAAATATGTGTATTTGTATCCTACAAAATCAGTTGTTCAAAAACTAAAAATCCAAAACGTTTGACTTTTTGCTTTGGAGCAATTTCACTTGACGGTCGGTCGGCGACCATGTCTAGTGGTCAGAGATGTCTGACCGTGATACGGTGGCCCCGGGTTCAAATCCCGCCGCCGGCTTAGGCATGTACAAGTACATACAGTAAACTCTCACTTATACGTCGCCTCAGTTATGCGCCTTTTTCACTTATACGACGATTTTAAATGGTCCCAGCACCATCCCTTGCAAAATAATGACAGTTTCATTCGTTTATGCGTCGCTCTAAAGATAAATATTTCACTTATACGCCGAATTTTCTATAAAGTGTAGAAAAAATAATTTATTGTTTTTTTTTTTTTTTTTTAATGAGCATTTTCCTTCACTTTCCTCTTTAATCTTTCGTCTTTATTGCTCATGGAAGGCATTTTTTCCGCATGAACTAGAGTTCGGAGAGGGACAATTATCTATTATGCATCATTTTAAAAGGAACAGTTTATAATTAGGTTTGCTACAATTTGTGTTTTTTCTTTATCATTAAGTCATAGTAATTGCTATACCGTAGTAATGTCCCTTTTCAATAGAAGCATTCTTATTCATTCTCTCATTAAAACATAGGTTGCGTTTTAGTCCTTTAAATAGGCTTGTGCACTTATACGTCTCTCTCACTTATGCGACCTTTTTTGTTGGTCCCTTGGGCGGGCGTATAAGTGAGAGTTCATTGTACTTTCTCTCTCTCCTGTCATTGTCCTTTCTGTATGGGAGAGTGGGTTATGAATGGATGCCTATCCTATAAAAAGGGTTCTTATGGCATGTGTGTTGAGCTAAATCGGTCTTCCACCTTAATGGTGCTCGTAAAAATGGAAGTCATACCTCTCATGCCTTAAATCGAGTAGATTTTATCTACTCGGAAACCCGAGTAGCATATGAGACAACAACAACTTAACCGTCGAATGGAGTTCACTCTTATTTCAGAGTAAAGGAAATGCGATAATTATCATGAGCTAGTTAGAGGATACGAAAACATAAAAGGCTTATATTAACTGGATTTATTTTACTAGTGTATTACAAGTACTAAGATTAAATTAAAAATTTAAACACCCGTGACCCTGATTTCCGTTTTCATAGTAAAACGAACTTCTCTGGTCATAAAGCATTTTAAATATAAATATATTTAGATATATTATTTGTTTTGGAGAGGATATGGTAAACACGGAAAAGGAAAGATAATCCTTACTAGTAAAATTTGCTAATCGCAAAAGCAGAATAACGAAACGAAATTAAAATTTTTATACCAAAGTCAATTACAAGTATTTTAATTGTTAACAAATAGAAACTGGCAATCAAAAAACATTTTAAACCATTGAGCTTTCTTTCTCTTTGGCCAACAATAACATCAGTTTCCGATCCTGTATATTTGAGCCTTATCCGCATTTGCTAAAGAATTATAATTAGAGTTTCATTTTACATAGAAGTTCCAAACGCATCTTATCCGAAGCAGAAATTTTTCTTTCTTTTGATACGATTGTTTTAAATTTTCCTGTATGTTTTCACTTCAAAAATCGCTAAAAGCGTTTTAAAGGTTTTTAACTAATATCTTAGTTAATTAATGTCATCCGAAGACGCAAACTAGCTAAGAGCCCTCGATCACTTCCCCTTTCAAACAAAAAAAAAAATTCAAAGTCGTTTCAACCTTTTGGGTTGTACGGTGCCACAGACAGATACACAGATCGACAGATACACAGACACGTCTAAGTTATAACTCCCTTCCTTGTTGCGTCAATGGTTAAAAAGAGAAGGAAAGTTTAAGCCTGCGCTAGTAAAAGAATTCATGACACGTAATGAAGGGAGCGGCTGCGAAAACATAAAACGGTTTAACTGTATTTATTTTAATAGTGGATTAAAAGAGAAGGACAGAATAAACTCTACCAATCAACTATTGTGTTCACCAGATTTTGCACCAGATCTTTTTTTGTCGGATGCTATTTTTGTTTAAAGATGATTGTGTAAGGTTGAGATGGTCGGGTGTAAAAAAGTCGATTTCGGGGAACAGAAACCATTGATAGAAACACGAAAACCAACGAGTAGAGTCCTATCGCAATTCGTGGTAGCGAAAAGCATAATTTGAACTCAAGCTTTTATGAAGTCTTGATCGTCGTAAATAAATGTGTTTTGCCACCGAACTAACTCATGAATAGATATCATTCTTAAAACTTGCCTTTATACTTAAGTTTCTCTATGGGAACGTAACATTTTAACTGAATAAACGAAATACCTGAAGTAATAAGGAACAGCAGAACATAGGAAATAAATCATACCACGAAATGAAAGTGTAGACGCTTTTGATTTTTTATCAATATTCTTAGTTTCAATGTTTTCAAATTGGAAAAGATCTCAAAGGTCGAGTGCCCAAAAGAAACTTTGTCCTTACAAAGTAAAGAGCACCTGAGCTGGCGGGAGTTAGGGCAAAGTTTGTAATCAATATGAGCTCTAGTTCAAAGGGTTTTCCAATTTAAGGAAGACAGAAAGAAAAGGCAACTCGAGTGCGCGTCTCTTCTTCTGCCAAATAAGATGTTCATTACATCTGTCCGAGTGTAGCCAATTTCCGTCGGAACTTCTAGTAAAAAAGTTCTTAAGGACACAAACCTCATAAATATCTTACAAAATAATTTTCTTTTTCTCATCTCTCTCTCCTTTTCATCATCAAGTCTGTGTGTGTGTAAAACTTTGGATCTTCTTATCTATAGGACTTTATTTTAAAAGTAATTTGTAAATAGATGCGGTTTTTGCACTTGATTACGACGATATTATGTAGAGATTTTTTAGATCAATACGGTCTCATTTTGCTTAATTTATGCAGGATCTTTCAGAGCACTTAGGAAAAACTAAAGAGGGATACTGCTACACATGAAGAATAACAATATTAAATACTAAAGTAGGGGTTTCTAATCGATTTCCTAAGAAGATAGCTGCCGTTACAGTCTAGGGTACAAAACATCAAATGGCTTTAAAACACGAAAAAATGGTCGATTCTTTTGCAGTTTTTCCTAAAATGAATCTTAATGTGCGTACTCTCTTGAAAGTAAATGATAAAGTTCACAAATTTCGAGTAGAGAGCGCTTTAGACTTTGGAGCTATAAACAACTACTTTTTACTGGATTGTTCGTAGATTTTATTCAACTGATTTTAAAAGTTAAGACTCAAACTGAAATTTTGAGTCCAAAATCTGAACCGTTAGGAGTGATTAAGTGGCGCGATCATGGGACCAAACGTCATAACGTGTGCTTTTCTGTTTTCGAAAGTGTCGTTTCCTGAAAAAAAAAAAAAAAAAACTAAAGTCATCTGCGTCAGCAGCAATGTGAACATAAAAATCAGATGCAGATTTTCACTCAAAACATATACATTTTTAGCTCAGGTACATTTTTGGCTCAAATTTTAAGTTTGAATCTAAACTTTTGAAATCAGTTATACCCTGTGTAACGAAAACTGGTGGCTCAAAGTAAAATGGATTTCCCACTCTCCGAACTTTTCCCCTGATGGTTGTCATAGTTACGGCGCTATGGACTTTTTCCCCACTTAGCTTTTGCAACAGTGATTAAATACAAACGGTTAAAAGTTTTTTGTGCGTAAACTATTTTCTATTGAAAAATCAACGTTAATAAAGCAAAATATTTTCTTAGAATTTTTTGCTGCATTAATGTATGATTAGATTTGTCAGAAAACGTTGAGAAATAACTGATACATGAGGATATAACTAAAAGCGTAAGCCTAATTCCATAAACATAACATAAATGAAATGCCTCAACAGCAGTAAATAAAAAAAAAAAAAAAGAGTGGAGCTGTTTTCTTTCGTACTTTTTCCATGGAGACGATGCGAAATTTTTAAACTTAATACGCATGAAGTAACCGAGTATAATAAATTCCAAAAAACTCTAGTAAAAAGTAGTTGTTTTTAGTACCAAATTCTAAAGCACCCTCTACCGGAAATTTTTGAGCGTTGTGTCTTCATTTATTTTCAAGAAAATAATCACATCAAGAATAATTTTAGTGAAAACTGAAAAAGAATCGACCAATTTTTTCGTGTTTTATAACCATTTGAAATTTTGGGCCTTAGTAATGGCGCCTATCTCCTCCGGAAATCGTTTAGAACCCCTACTTTACTATTTAGTATTGTTTGTGTCTTGATGTGTAATATCATCTCTTAAAGTTTTGCTACGAGTTCTGAAACACCCTGTATATACAAGAATAGCACTTCAATAAAACGTGGAACAAATTTTGCTTCAAACTTTGCAATTTTCGTCCTCGTATATTCGACGCAAAAACGCCAATACTAACAAAAACAAGCCATAGATTATGTCATGAAGAAGAAAAAATAAATTTGTTTGTGATAATTTCAAATTTTCGCTATCAAAGATTGAGCCAACTTTTGAAAATTTTTAATCAAAAAGTGATTTAAGAAATAAACATTATAATAATTAGAGTAAAATAAACAAGTTTTAAGTTCTAAAATATTCCAAAAATTTCCAAAAGTAACGAAGTATAAACACTTGCCTGCAGTCGCTTAGTGTGATATGTGATAAAAACAGATTGTTTGTGAACGATCCCTACGGTTTGTCGCCTATCGAGAATAATTGAAATGCAACTCATTTGGGCACAAATATCTTTTTAAGTTTTAATTACGTCGAAGGAAAATTTTTGTACAGTATGCCAAATCCACGTGACTGTGAGATTCTGACAGTTATGAATTGATATCTTTTGAGCATGAGCAGTGAGAAGTTAATAGCTTCAATTGCTCATACTTCGTCAAATTTTCAAAGTTTTATTTCAAATTTCCATACAATGTTTCTTTCGAATGCTGTCTAGTTTTCTGAAAGTTTGGTAATCCAGGACTCAAAACGCTGTATGTTACCGAGAATCATGTGAACAAACTTCATATTTTTGAAATAAATTCGTATATATTCTGCAATATAAGTGATACTTTCCAGAAAATCTCTGAAATTGTTACTTGGTAAGTATAATAATTGCTGAAATTTGCAGAGCTGTTTACGATAAAGGATACCCAAAAATTATTTTATTTTCTTCAATTAAATTTTTGTTATAAAATGTCAGTTTAAGCCTTTTTTTTATCGAAAAGAATAACAGATCAATTCGCTGTTCCGGAACGACAATGATATAAATGTACATTTTTGAGTAATTGAGTTTTAGGACTTAATGATATCACAAAGTCCTAAGGTGAAACAACCAAGTAATTGTACTTTAACTTTTGCCTCTGTCATTATTTTCTGTCACATAAATTAATTTTCAATGTGAAAACTTCAAATAAAAGTTATTTTTCTTCCTTTTGGTCTGTTGTAAAATTTCAGTTTTAGCAGTTGCGTCATTATTCTTTTGGAACAGCGAATTGTTGTCTTATTTCTCGAGAATTTCTTAAACGGGTATTTTTGCAAGTGCTGCAGTTTTTTTTTTTTTACATAATTCCTTCATAACTTTATTTACTGGACAAACAAAATAGCTAAAGGATCTCGCTTTCTGCATAAAATGAAATTCCTTTTTGAATACGCTATCAAAACGATAGTATGAGTTGAATCCTTTTTCAAAATATAGGCCAACTAGCTGATGTGCTCGGCTTCGCACGAATTTAAATGCAACATGCCAAATCCAAGAAAATAAATATATGACTTTCAACTAAGCCCAGTACTATCATATTTCTCAAATTTTTGTGACCATGCAGTAGATAAACTGGGTGTGGAGGAGAACGTGAAATCAAACTTAAATGCGTTAGGGTCAGGTGGGGGAAAGTGGGTCTATGGGGAAAAGTGGGGCTATTTTGAAAAACACCCATTTTCTCTTTTATAATTGAAATATTTTGTTAATTCTTTTTTTAAGACATAAATTGGGATTATAGCGAATATTTTTATGTTAGTTTTAGAACACTCTAAGCAAGTTAAATGTTTACAAAACGTTTTTTTATGGTCATTGCATGTGATATGTAAGAGTTAGCTGTTTACGAACTTTCCTCTAGAAGCATCATTAATTGGAAAATGATATTAATTTTGGTATAGACTTGTAGTAGAACATCTAAGAATCAGCCCCACATAAAGATGTAAAAGCAAAGTTTAGAATTCTATTTACTATGGGTGGTTTTCTGAGGTGGGGTAAAGTGGGTCTATGGCTGAACTTTCCTAAAAGTTAACGATGGCGTTACGTAATTAGAGAATTGGTGCTATTTTTATTATTTTATGTGCTTATTTTTTATTATCTTGCTAAAATTGGCCTTTGTTCTGTTAATTTACATGCAAAAATTTACTTTCTTGCTGTTTTCCCTGCTTTGCCATTTGTTTAACATGGGTGCCAATGGGCTTGGCAAGAAATTTGCAAGATATCGCCAAGTTGGCATCACTTTTGGCATCTTATTTTTGTCGCCAAATTTGGCGAAAAATCCCCAAGTGTCGCCAAACTTGGCGACATTTGGCACGTTTTCGAAAACAATAAAAAGTTGCAGATTGTTCTAGAATGTTTCAGTATTGTGAATGATAGTAAAAAGAATAAAACTGATGGATTGTTTTATTCGTTAAATAACAAATAAAAAAATATTTTTTGCGCATTTGTACCTTTAAATGAAATTAAGGTATTTTAATTTCATTGTATACTTACGTCACAATCATTATTTACACGTTTTTATTTAAATTTTCACTAATTTCTGTACTAGACCCACTTTACCCCACCATGGGGGAAAGTGGGGCTATCAACACATGATGTTTGAAATGCATCACTGAGAGGAAACAATCGAACAAAATAAAATGGTTCTGCCTCATACTTAATCAAAATGAACCCAATGTATATAAAATGCATCAAAAGTTTCCTTAAAATAAATTTAATCATGTGATTTTGAGACCGTTTCTAAAAAAAGCTCGATTTTAGTCCCACTTTCCCCCACCTGACCCTATTTATTTCATCCGTGTGATTTTCTAAAAAATCATTTTCTATTTTCTAACTGTTGCCAATATCAATTCTCTTTTTATTTAACCCAGTATCGATTATTGGCATAGATAAATATAAATCCCAAGAAAGCAATAAATTTCATACTTACTCCAGAGAAGCCTTGGTTCAAAATTTTCATCATGATTACTATTAATATTATTGTTGCGAGGCAACAAATTTTTGCAATAATGGGTGGAAAATTTAATCATTTAATGGGGAAATGACATGAAATTTACTGTTTTCCATAATAACTTTTAAAACTAAATTTTTTAGAAATAAATTTTTGCCTATCCTGATTCCTGTTAATGAACCTATTTACGGTAAAAAAATGGTTAAAATCGGTTCAGTAGTTTTGAAGATTATACCTCGGACATACATCCATACATACATACAAAAGTAGTCATTTATGTATATAGATGTTTGTCCAGAAAAAAAAAGAAAAGAAAATTGTTGACTATTTTTTCCTTTAAAGCAGATGTTATGCAACGGAACTGACAAAAGTATTTATATTTCTTTCCATGGAGTAACGGTTTCAACAGCATGACATAGGGATAGTTCATATTTCATTAAAAGAGAGTTCCGTGTTTGAAGAAGTCAGAGATATAAGTTAGTTTTACTTATTGTGTCAAACATAAGTTATTTTTAGAAAGTACATAGAATGAGCGAAGCATATCAAAATAGTGCATTAAATACTTGGGCCGATGTAGTCCAATCGGATAGGCACTAGGTTCGTGGCTGGAGTTCGAAATCGGTGCTCACACTAATCGTGACTGTACTCGGTTACTTTAAAATAGGCGTATCAAGTTTAGAAATTCAAGAGGCGCGGGTTCGATTCCCGCCTTTGCCCTGGGTGTAACTTCCTTCTCAGTGCTGCAAATTCTTTCCTTCAATAAAATCTGTATTGTACTATCTGTGGAGGCAAGGCGCATAGTATGCAGTCCTCATGTGTGTCGAAGTTTATTGACTTCTAGAATAGAATAGAATAGAAGTTTAGAAATTTTGCGACATCTCCATGGAAACCGTATACGAAAGAAGTCAGCTTGACTCTTATTTTTATGCACTACTGTTGAGGTATTTCATGTATTTTATGTTTATCAAATTAGGCTTACGCTTTTAGTTACACTGGCGGAAAAAAAAATCCCAACACCAAGAAAAAATTACTGTAGAGTAATGAAATTTGGGTAATGCAATTGTCTAGTTAACATGTTTAATTGATTAAATGTACAAGATCACTGGCTAATTTAAGCTCAAGAAAATGCTGTGCAAATGTGAAATTATGTTAATTTAATAAAGGGTGTAACCTCCAGAATTTTGAAGGCAAGACTGCAAGCGTGCATGCATTATGCCATACAGATGCCGAATGTCACTTTGTGGTATGGAATTCCATGCTTGTTGCACTTGCTGTGTCAATACTAGGACCGTCATTGCTGACTGTGGATGATGCTCGAGGTGCCACCCCATGATATCCCATACGTTATCAATTGGAGACAGACCTGGTGATTTTGCAGGTCATGGTAACATGTCAGCACTCTGTAGAGCACATTGCGTTACAGAAGCGATGTGAGGGCGAGCGTTATCCTGTTGGAAAACGCCCCCTTGAATGCTACTCATGAAAGACTGTACTACTGGTTAAATTAACAGACTGACGACAAATTTTCAGTCAGTGAGTTTGGGATAACCACAAGAATGCCCCTGCTGTCATAGGAAATTGCTCCAGAGACCATGACTCCAGTTGTAGGTCACGAGTGTCTAGGCCGTAGACCGCTTGGATGCAGGCGGTCCCTTGGCCTCCTTCTGACCAATATACAGCTACCACTAGCACTAATTCAGAATCTGTTTTATCAAAAATTACAACAGATGTCCACTCCGACATCCAGTGAGCTCTGTCGTGGCACCACTGCCGTCGGAAAAGGCAATGGTTTGCAGCCAATGGAATACCGGCTACAGGCTGCCTGGCTCGGAGCTGTCCTTGAAGTACACAATTTCTTACCGTTCCTTGGGTCACGACGGTACCAACTGCAACTCGAATGTCAGCCGCATATGCAGTACGATGCGCCACAGCCGTACGCAAGATTCGGCGATCTTCCTTCTCAGTCGCGCCACGTGGCAGCTTTTTAGCTCGATCTTCTTGAGGTAGTACCATTCCTTGCCCATAGCTTCCAATAATCATGCATGGTGGAAACATTCCCACCCAAGTCTTTCTGCAATATCGCGAAATGAAAATCCCCCTTCTCGTAGCCAAATTGTACGACCTCGTTTAAACTCGGCGAGTTGTTGATAATGGCTTCTTCGTCTTCTTAAAGGCATTCCTGGCTAACATGAACGCAATTCGTCAAATTTCACGGAAAAATAATACACACGAGCTTCATAACACGCTTTTAAAACAAGCCTTATTTGCATGTTCTGAGTGACGCCAGCTGCGCCACACTTATGCGCGGAACGCGAAATTTCAATCGATGTCATCTTTCAGTTGTATAAACACGCCTACCAAATTTCGTTTATCTAACACAAGTCTTTCCTGGTGTTGGGATTTTTTTTTTCCGCCAGTGTATATCCTTACGTCTCAGTTATTTCTCAACGTTTTCTAAGAAATCCAGTCATACATAAATACTGTCTAGCATTTTTTTGCAAGACCTCCGTCGAATCTGCGCACGCACTAAGTCTGTTCTGACTCTCTCGAAATAGGGGGGAAATGCGACGAAGAAGTAGCAAGCGCATAAAAACGGAAGGCATCGGGAAGTGCGCATCCTAAACCTATCTCCCCTTTTTCAAATGGAAGCGTTCGTGGCTGCCATTCGCACAATACGCAAACAGACAGAAAAGCAAACATTTCTGAGAAAAAGTTGCGATTTATTGACGTTGTTTTTTCAATAGAGTAACATTGAAAAAACAACGTTTACGTACAAAGCAATAAAAACCGTTTGCATTTAACCATTGTTGCGAAAGATAAGTGGGGAAAAGTCCATAACGCTGTAACAATGAAAACCATCAGGGGAAAAGTGCGGAGAGTGGGAAATTAATTTTACTTTGAGCTTCCAGCTCTCGTACACATCAAATCCGTAGTTATTGTTATGTCCTCAAAGTTCATATTTTCCAAATCATTTACCTCTAAGGTTACTGGATCAAGGATTGCTCAACTCCTGATCACAAAACAGAGCTAGCTTTAGGGCCCCCATACAGCCGGTTAAACCGCTTGTAGTGGTAGATCCACCACACAATACTCCAAGGTCCCAAGTGCCTACCACTACTCTTAGCTCTGATTTTTGATCTAGACTAAGAGCCGAGCAACCTCTGATCCTGCACCCTCAGAAGCATTGATTTAAAATGGGAGCATGGGGAACTTTGTGCCATGAGCATATTTAAACGCTTGGCTGATTATCCCGAGTTATCTCGGGCTCGTATGAGTTCCAAGTAATTATTATCCCGGGGAAACTCAAATGAAACTAAATGATTTTACACCTATAAAAAATTTAAAATTCAACTTGAAACCTACATAATTTGTTTGTTTCATTTCCTTGAAATTAAAAATCAAATTAAAACATATATATATATATATATATATATATATATATATATATATATATATATATATATATATATATATATATATATATATATTGCAATTTTTTCCATAAAAATTTGTTAGGGAAGCGATTAACGTGCCCCAGTCACCTTTATCAAACATGGTGGATCTTCGACCGGCTGGCACAGAACAGTGGTAGGTAGTGGACTATCGAAGAGGGTAGAACATGACAGCTTGAACTTCGAACGCTAAGCTTCTATATTTAACAATGCATCACTACAAAAATTAAGCAAGTAATTTATTGTAAAATTTATGATTCATTCTAGTAACTTATGTTAAATCTTCTGCTAATGTTGAACTGTGTCTTTGACGTCTAATGTTTATGACTTCAGCTAAAAACGGTGTAATTTAAGCGGATATTTCAAAACAAGGTTCCTTATGAAACCGAAATACGTGTGTGCAATACTTTTAGTAATTTTGTTAAAATGTTGCTCGCTAAATCATTAAAAAGTTCTTTTTTTTTCTAATTTACTATCAATTGAGTTGCATCAAAATTATATAAGAAAGAAAAAGTTAATTTTAAATGCGCCATTTATTTGAACATTTATTTTCAACCAATTTACTTTATTTTTTCAAAAAAAAAATTCCTCCATTTATAAAGTTAACAAAAAAAAACTAACTACCAAATTCATGAGTTAAGTAACATTTTTTCAATCTAAAAAGAAAAAATTATTTTAAAAAATGTTTGAACTACTCTTGATTACCTAGTTACATTAGCTGAATAAAAATGAATAAAAAATAATACTGTGTAACAAATAATTTTTTTTAATCATGATAAATCAGTTATCTACTCTAACCATTATTTCTGAGCTTCTTTTTTAAACATTTATGTAATCAAATCTTTTGCATGAAACGCTGTAACTAAAGATACGTGAGTTTTTCAAAGAAAGTCTAGAATTGAGCCTCATTTACTCTTATTATGTTGAAAAATTTTAATTTTTCCGATAGCCAAAGGCACTTTAGATAATTAACATTGAAATGCATCTCAAAGTGATTTTTTTTCCTTTCTTAATTAAATAAAGTTTTTTTTAGTTAGTTAAACAATAATTCAGAGCAAAATATTACTTTGCTGCTCACATTTTTAAATAATCACCAAAGACAGCCATCGGGAACAATGCTTCGGCATTGTTAAGGTTCAATGGACTAAAAGAGCTTTTAGATATGGGAATAGAATTTTAGAAAAGACAATAAGTTTGAGGGGGGGGGGGTGCTCTCCCCGAAACAGTCTATTTATTTCCACTCGGGAAAATTTGAAAATTTTGAAATTTCTAGAATGAAAGGATTTTTAGAATCTAGGCTCATTTTTTTTGTGTCCTTGCTTGGAGCGTTTAATCCACTTGTGACCTCAGCCGCGAAAATGAAACAGCGACTGAGCGTCTTAAGATTTTTTTTCTTTTTCTTTCAGAAAGAAAATGCGTCAAAACAAAAGAAAACAAAAGAAACTTCCGATGTTTTCGACAGTGTTCTTTCAGAATAAAATATATTCGAAAAATAAAAAATACCCCCGTTGTGAAAAATTATGGGATGTTTCCGTCTAAAAACTCATCCGATATCAAATCATCTCAATAATTTCACTCATTACTGATTTGGATTAGTATGAGATAAGATTTTGTAATACAGTTTATTTTAAAGAAGACCAAAATAACAGGAAAAAGCTTTTCTCTGGCGAAATTTAACAATTCCGTGGCATACTCAATTTTAACTTCCTCTTCGAAAAAGTGAATGTTGGGAGAAATATTCTTTTGAGAGTTTCCGTTCGCTATTTTCGGAAGGTAACATATTGAAAAACTTTTTCCCGAAAACAAGCCAGCCAATTTCAAATTATTTATAAAATTTCAACTTAAGTAAAGTGTTTTTGCACTTCTTTCGTGTAATTCTTATTGAATATAACTGTTTATCTTTAAATAAATACCTAAATAATAAGAATAATAGAAAACTTATTAAGTATTGCTACTTAAATTATTTTGCTCGTAAGAATGATGAAAAAAAAATACTTAACATGCAGTTTAAAGCGATTGTTAGAAGGAAATTAGAATTAGGAAAAAAAACAGCAAGAAGTTCGGTTCAGAGCTAGACGAGCTTACTTTTCCATGTACCAACACCGTCTATATAAGATTGCAAAATATATCCTTGCCGAAATCTATGAAACGAAAAAAATGCTTGTTCTAATCGGACTGTTCACGGAAAAGTTAAAAGGAAGTTACAGGTTTTTGAAACGTTCAAAATTGAACGAAAATTGTTCAATTCAAAAAGTGAAGCATGGAACAAAAAAAAAGGTGTTCGAATCGGACACTTCATTAAAAAGTCATAAACTGTGGGATAGAGAGAGAGAGACACATACCGACAGACCCATTTTCTCCCATCTGCAAACCCAACTCAGCCTTTTTTATGCCTTTTTCATCTTTCTTTTATTTTTACGAGAAAGTAGCTTAACTCATTTATGCCTAAGTTTTTTTCAACAATTTTTTTCAATTGTTATCTGCTTAAAACTCTTACTTGGAATGGTTTACATACATTTTAGGCCTAAAATAGATCGCCGTTGCCATATTTATTAAGTTGTTTAACGTCCTGTTTATGGGACACTAGACGGATATGTGAGCAAACTACGACCTTACTTGACTTTTCTTTTGCAAAGTAACATTACAGAAGGCATCTGTGATCCATTTTAAGCAAATCATTTTAAAATAGTATAGTTTTATGAAAAAAAAGCTCGCAAAAAAAACTTACTTTCTGTGGCTACCCATGCTGGATCGTTGCTTGACTGATTTGTCTGAAAATAGCTGTAAATAAATAAACTCTGATGACCGAATAGAGGCTCTATCTGGTTTTCCCAAGAAGAAAGACTATTTAACTTGTGAAAAACAGCTTTAGAAAAAGGATATACCCATTACAGGTCTTTGTATGCAGTAACTAACAAGCGTCCCGTTTTTAGGCTATGTTTTTTATATGTTTATTTATATTTGAAATACAGTAAATTTTAATTAATTATGTGTCTTTTCCCTTTTAATTCTTTTTAAAGACAAAATTAAATCAAAATAAAAAATTCGCATTTTGCCGAAAGAAGTCACTTTTAAAAAAATATAGCTTTTGCAACATCATTAACAATTCTGGGAAAGAAAATAAAAGAAGTACAGGGATGATAAAATATTTTTTTAATTATTTTAATTATTTAGAGTGCCCTTGGCTTAACAATTAAAACATACATTTTTTTATTAATTAGAATCTTGATAATTCAATAAAATGGCAGTGGGAAAAAATGTTTATCCGCGACAGCAAGAAACATGGTAGAAAAAGAAATCCTTTATCAGGAGAGTTGCTTCTTTAAGTTCGTAATTAAAGTCGTTTTATAATCTCTTCGTTCTATTGAAATATTTAGTTTCTTTTAATTAAATAATCTCATTTCGCATTTAAAAATATTTTATTAATGAGGAATTGTTCCCAATAATTGATGTTCAAAAGAGGGATTTTCCTCATCACTGGGCTATCATCGTTTCACTTCGGCGATTTTGGTTCTTTGCCTTTTATGAAGAGAAAAGCAAATGTCTATCAAAACTTTAAAACATTTGTGAGAAAGTAAATAATAATACGCCAAGGAATTTTTTTCATGAGCATTAAAAATATTTTTTTTTCCATTTTTGAAGTCTTCGTAATAGTTGGAAGGTATCACTTCGGCATTTTTTCTTTTTAATCATTAAAAACATTTATGAAATATTACTGCCATCTTATGCGTATGTTTTTGCTGAGAATTCTGTCACTTTAAGAAATCTTAAATGATTTATAAATGGAGCTTTTTAAATCGAATATAAAAATAATGATCGATCTGAGACGTAATAAATGCCAATAGAACCAAATCATATCAAATTTAACAAACTGATCATAAGCAACAATACAAATTTAAGGGTTAAAAGAAAAGTTATAAGCAAGCAAACTTAGTAAAGGAATATGAAAATAAACCACTTAGTACAAAAACAACGAAGGAAGAACAACTAAGACAGTAAACTGAAGGCCCATTGCTGGTCCAAAATGTCTCCATGCTTGGCGCAATTTGATGATTTTTCACCAAATTTGGTGTCAAAACTAAGTTTCCCAAAATAATGTCAACTTAGCGATTTTTTTTTTTTTTTTTTTTTTAAATTTTTCGCCAAACTCTGCACAATGTTCGAGGGTGCAAATCGCAGACAAAATTAACAAGCAGATAAAGTTCCGGAAAGTGCGGTAATTTTTAGTGAAAAATGTTGGAAAAAACATCAAATGTAGCAAAGATTATTGCAAATTAATCACACAAAACCGTAAAAATAACATTATTTATAAAACTCATAGCTATGTATAGGTATCAAGTATCAAATATATGAATATATCAAATCTTTAATGCAAAATATCTAAATATTTGAAAGAGGATAAACCCTCTGAGCACGTAAACTTGCTTTGTGATATTTTATAAGAAAATTTATGAAATTAATAAATTGTTTTATCTCTATTTTCTCGTAAAACTACTTCAACGTTGTCTTACATAAACGTCGCACCAATTATCTTGTGAAAGAATTAAACACGGCAGCTATTCTTATAGACTCTTTATATTCTACACAATGGATATAAAGTGGTGTTGTCTAAGAGTTCGCGAAGTTTATACTCTAATTTAGTAAAATACTTTTCAGGCGTGTGAAACTTTTTTAAAAGGACACGATCGGGGAGGCTCGCTTCATGTTTATCCCTCTTAAAAGTGTTAAGATAATGTTACTTTTACACGGCTCCCTACACGTGAATGCCAGGAGTTTGAACGAAAATAAGCAATTAGCTTTCGCGCTTAGTTTAACATCAGTGAGCTAAAATTGCAGAGGTAAATTTTTAATTTTACTGGTGAATATGCTGCTTTCATTTTTTCTTTTATACTGGCAAGGCATTGTTTCTTGATTGGCTTGTTCAATTTTTAGTTAGTGATTCTTTTTTTTCCCTTTAATACACGTGTTTAAGTGTGTTTAGGACAGCTTATAGCTGTATCTATTTACCAATTGCAGTATTGCAAGTAAAATTATGAAAATGTATTTCCAAAAATGCTTACATTTTAGTAACGTAATCTCGAGAAATTAGAAGTTTGTACATGCAGTAATTTTTGACAAAACCGACCTTTATTTTCGTAGAGTTATAATAATAATAATTAATAATCATTATAATAATAATAACAATAATAATAATAATAACAATAATAAAAATAATAATAATAACAATAAAATAATAATAATAATAATAATAATAATAATAATAATAATAATAATAATAATAATAATAATAATAATAATAATAATAATAATAATAATAATAATAATAATAATAATAATAATAATAATAATAATAATAATAATAATAATAATAATAATACAACATTTGTACTCAGTTCATACGAAGTGCCGAAAATTTGAGATTTTTATTTTTTTTCTTATCTTCATATATATATAACACAAACTCCAAAATATGTGTGTCCTAGGTAAACTCAGAAACAACCCAACCGATTTCGTTCCAATTTTTACAGCTGGTCAGCTCAGGCAAGGTTGCTAGACCGGTTCGGAAAAAATTCGATTAATAGTTCTTTTTTTATTCGAAATCTAAATTTTTGACCGGAAAATGGATCTATCTAGAGAAATAATTATCGTATCGTCTAGATCTTGATCTCATCGGAAAGATTACGAAAAATCCTATAATAGAACATTTTCTACCAACGGGTGAATATCAAAAAAAGTGCTAATTTAAGTCACAAATGAATTTCTCAAGCACTTCCAAGTAAAAACCAAAAATTTTCCTTTTTTCATACAGTAAACTGCGTCGCACATTAACAAAAATTTTCAGGTTTTACTTTAATTTGTGAAAATAGAATTCTTTTTATTGCCTCAATGTCATGTCGGCAGCGCGTCACACATTCGAATCGAAAAGTTCAAAAAAATCCTGTGGATTATAAAACATCGCAGCAGAAGCAAATACTAAAGGAAATAACGTGTTTTATGTTCATCTATGACGATTAACTCTTGTGTTTCAAATAAAATGAATTTAGATGGATAAAAAAAAGCAATTTCTGCTCTTCACAAGATTTCATAACATGACGTGTGAGCCAGCTTCCGGAATGATAATATCTATACAAAACAATTTTTGGCGACAAAAAATTACGCTGGGTGAAGCTCTAATGTGTGATGTTTCAGTTCCGATAGAAAATTTTCACTTCGACTGCATTGAATTACATGCAAGATTTGTTCAATCTTGACTTTTCTATTTCTACCAAATGAAGTGTCATGTCGGCAGCGGAAATTAAGACACAAAATAAATTAATTTTTCAATCTATTTTTGCATAATGGAAAAGAGACCTATTTCCATGGGCATAATAAGGTGTTTTTATTTTCGAATCTTTAATTAGGGATGTTCAGCGATCATATTGCGGGAAATTTGTCATGTCGGCAGCGCCGAAGTAGAAGATATTTGTTACGAAACTGATTCGTGCGTTACCGATGGTCTTTCGCAATTCTTTCTTCGTGTTATGAGTTGAGTTTTAAAGAATAAAGATAATTTCAAGTGCATCGTTTTTCCTGCCAAATATTCCATCATTGGAAGCAGTTTATTTATTGTTTGTTTAAATGCTTCAAAAACATTAAGTTTTCGCAAAATTTGAGTTTTCAAACAAAATTATTGCCATTTTTCGCCCTCTTTTCTTTTACATCAATAGTCAGACCTTCGTTCGTAACTACTACACTCGAAAATATAATTTGTTTTAAAATGGAAAACTTACGAACAGTTGAGTGCAAATCTCCCTCCCCCGCCAAATTCTGACTGTCTTGAATTAATTTCGTTTTTAAGATTGTGTTAAGAATTTTATTTTATTTTGATTTTTTAACTACCTGTATTGACCTATTTATCTGTTCGAAAAAAACTTTGTCGCACTAATTTAAACTTTTACTAACTTTTAATTAGTCTCTAATTTTATTTACGAAACAAAAAAGCGTTCAGGCTGTGTAAGTATTATTATGTTCTAAGTAATAATTATTTTATTTTTAAACATAAAAGGTAGTGAATGTGTTTACTTTTGTACACTAAGTGTGAAATCTGTAATATTTGTCAGATCGGTAGCATTCTCATCATGTCGGTAACGCTTAAAGACACCTCCCCCCCCCCCTAAAATGGGATAAATTTTCACCTTGATCATGCCCCTAATTTAAAAAAATTGTTACTAATGTGTATTTGAAATACCCTATTAATTTTCTTTCCTGAGTATCTTTAAAAATTGAAAATTTCCATGGTCAAATTGGCACTTTTCCTGATATTCACCCATACGGTGCCGTATTAATCACGTGGAAGCGAATTATAACCGCTTAAAGTTTGTGAAAATCAAATTTTAATTGCCGTTGCCATTTTGTTCAAACGTGGAAAGACTGACTTTGATATTTGAATACGAAGTGACCTTAGCCAAAGCTTAACGCAATCTTTGCAGTTTTCGGGATTACGCTTAAATCTTTTGAAGGGAAAAACAATAATCTTTCTCCTTTTTTTTTTTTTTTTTTAATTTACTGCACGAGCGCAGGCTGTGCGAGTACTGCTAGTTAGACAAAATTTGTAACAACCTTGAATAAGTAAAATTGAAAAAATAAATAAATAAATAAAGGAATGAATATTTATTTTATTTGTTTATGTATTTTGATGTTCTACCCTTTTTATTATTACAAAAAAAAATTGCATTGAATTTATTCTTTATTATCACCAGTTTATTAATAATACAAACCTCGTTGTCTAATTACATTGAGAACATTTTCTTACTTTTTAAAATTTTCTCATTTTGGAAAAAAAAATTATTCATATTTAGTTATTTTTAAGCCTGTTAAACTTCACCATTCACACATCACGACTTAAAACGAACGCCTAGTGCCATTTGTATATTGATTTTCTGGGCGCTTTTTATTTCGTAGTCCTCAATGAAAGATACACAATTTTATATAATTTCTCAGCAAGTAGAAATTCGCACATGTACTAGCTTTATTTTCTGTTCAAAAAGATTCAATATACAATTTCTTGATACCTATTTGGCTCAAAACAAACACATAAAATGCTGTATGGTTTCTAAAAATAAAGTTCTGGTATTCAGCCAAGTAAATTTTTAGAGGTGAGTTTAGAAGATTTTGTTACTTATGCCGTAGCATTTTAATACTAATATACTGAGTGATATGTTTAACGTAGTAAACAGGGCAAACCAAACTACACGAGCAAAGTGTTCGTTCTAAATATAATTTCGTATTTTCCGTTTTCGTATTAAGAGAGTTCCACTATTAGACAAATGCGTGTTATAGCTAGGAAACTTCTGTGCACTGTTAAAAATTTTCCTGAAATTATACGGTAAAAGTTACTGGCATCCATGCTGTCAGTAACTTTTACCGTAAAATATTTTTTACTGTAAATTTTACGGAAGAGAAAACGAGAGTTAAAAAGCGCAAGATACGAACAACAAAGATCGAACCCGGGACCAAATTTTTTCACACTGCTTTACTATCCACTGTACCAGATGAGACACATCAGGGGAGCGGAAATAGGGTGTCATGTGCATTTCACAGTAAGTCACGAGGTGATCAATTGGAGCTGCAATCTCAATTTTTTTATCAGTACAATTTACTATAAAAATTTTCTGTACTGTAAACGCTACATTTTACAGTAACATTTACCATAAAAGCTTCCTGAATTTTTAACAGTGTGTGAGTGCAAATAACTGTGCTTCAAAATGCAAATGATTCTTCGAATCAAACACTCTCTTCGTGGCCATCAAGAAGGGACAATCTACAGTAAATGATAAATCTAAAAGAAGTGAATGCGCACTTTTTCTTCACATTTTTAAGTTATCAAGCAGATTAAAGTATTTTAAGAAGGCATTGAAATCCGACATTAAATATTTCCTTATAGAGTGTCACGTCAGTTGGAACGCCTAATTTTGCGTGATTATTTCAGCCTAGACGTTTATAAATTTTCTAGTAAAGAGGTACAACTCATTGGGAACACACTCTCCATTTACTGAAAAGTAAATAGTATCTCTGTTTTCTAGAGGTTTTCGCGTTTTTTTTCTACAGTGTAGAAACGATGCAGTTTTCTCTTAAGGGTCATTCCATGTCAAGTGATCCAACGTTTTTTACCTTACATTTTTGTATTTCTTTCAAATTTGGCTCATCAAATGTACCCCTTGAGGTAATCAAAAATCTCAATTTTTGGATTTTTATCTCTATTATTTTTTCATTTATGGGACTTTGAACTTTGGAAAAACCCTCGTTTTTCCATGGCTAAGGGAACATAAAAGGGACCATAACTCGGCACCAAATATAGATAGAACGATTTGGTAAATGGCATTTTAAAGTACGTTAGTTGCCGCTTAATCGGATATGCAACATGACTAATTTGATAAAAATTTTCTTTTTCAAAAAATGAAATTTAAATTTCAAATTTAAATTTCTCAAAAAACATATAATGAATTTTTTTGAAAAAAATTCTCAAAAATTCTTGTGTATTTTATCTATGTTTGTACAAATTTTTAGATTGGGATCTCAATGGGATCATATTTTTTTGAATTTTTGAATAAAACTGTATAGGAAAAAAATGATATTTTTTAGATTCTATTTATTTAAATACTAAGTTCTCTTGCTTGTGATGGTCTAAAAAGTAGTAAACAAACATGAATATGTTTAAAGTGAGCTGGCATGAGCTTATAGATTTGTCAGGTTCACCCCCTCCCCCTTCCTCCCCGCACAACCACTCTTTTTTAATTAAAAACTGTTCAAAATGTTTTAAAAAAAAAAAAACTCTTAGATACAAAATGAATAGTAAACTTATTTAAAGTTAGTAAATGAGTTTCCTTATAACTAGACGAAGTATCCCCCTCCTCCACCCAAATATACCATTAACGCTGTACTATTATGACGTCTAACCTGGGGATTGAATTGACTATTATTTTTACTCTAGGTAAGTGAGCTAGCATTAACTTGTAGATTGGTCAGCTCCCCCTCCCTTCCTTCCTGACCCAACCATTTTTCCCCCCAAACTGTTTAAAATGCTAAAAAAAAAGCTTCTTTGATACAAAATGAACAGTAAACTTATTTAAAGTTGGTAAATGGGCTTCCTTATAACAAGGCAAAGTACAACCCTTCCCCCACCCAAATATACCATTAACGCTATACTAATATGACGTCTCACCTGGGGATTGATTTGAGGATTATTTTCCCCCTAGGTATATATTGTTTTTCAGACGAAGTGTTTCGTTTTCAATCCGAACTTCACAAAGTGTACTTCCATTCAATATCTGAATTTAAACTTATGGTTCATTTCATCCCCTCCCCCAGCACCAATCTTCAATTTTGAAGGGAGGAAATAAATGGGTCGCCCCAAGATCATAGCAAACAGCAAAATAGCACTGTTTCCCCTTGTTCTCATAATGTTTTCCCATTATTTTCACACAAAACTGAAAAGAAATCAAAGTGTCACGTTATATGTCAGTCCCCATCACTGCCTTTCCTTTCTCTTATTGGACAAAGCTCATGAGCTAATAGGAAAGAGTAACAAACAGAACAAACTGAAACACTACCAGACATCAGTAGAGACTAAGGCTTTGAAATGGGGTTAGGCGGGATGATAAAAAAAATAAAAGTTTGGAGTGGGAAGGTAGGGTAAGGGGGGGGAGCAATCTGTAAAGAAGTTAAACAACATGTGAGGTTGTGCTCAAAAAAGCAGTGTTTGTTTAATATATGTATATAGATATATCTTGCTGCATTACTTTCCTTTACAACAAAATGAAAAAGAACACAAACGATTAAAAAAATTTAATAACAGCTGCACACTAGATAATGTGGAAAGATAGTTATGGGGACACAGACATATGATCTGATATTTTGATTTATTTTCAGTTTTGGGAGAAAAGAATAGAAAAAACAAAAACAAGGAGAAACAGTGCTATTTTGCTGTTTGCTATGATCTTGGGGCGACCCATTTATTTCCTCCCTTCAAAATTGAAGATTGGTGCTGGGGTAGAAGATGAAATGAATCATGAAGTTAAATTTCAGACATTGAATGGAAGTACACATTGAAGTTCGGATCGAAAAAGAAACTCTTCGTCTGAAAAACAATATATATTCCTAGGGTGAAAATAATCCTCAACTCAATCCCCAGGTTAGACGTCATATTAGTATAGTGTGAATGGTATATTTGGGTGGGGAGGGGGGATACTTCGTCTAGTTATAAGGAAACCTATTTCCCCACTTTAAATAAGTTTACTATTTATTTTTGTATCAAAGAGTTTTTTTTTTTTTTTTTTTTTTTTTTTTTAACATTTTGAACAGTTTTGAATTAAAAAATAGTGGTTGTGCGGGGAAGAAAGGGGTAGGTGGTGAACCTGACAAATCTATAAGCTCATGCCAGCTCACTTTAAACATATTCATGTTTGTTTACTACCTTTTAGACCATTACGAGCAAGAGAACTTAGTATTTAAATAAATAGAATCTAAAAAATATCATTTTTTTCCTATAGTTTTATTCAAAAATTCAAAAAAATATGATCCCATTGAGATCCCAATCTAAAAATTTGTACAAACATAGATAAAATACACAAGAATTTTTGAGAATTTTTTCAAAAAAATTCATTATATGTTTTTCGAGAAATTTAAATTTGAAATTTAAATTTCATTTTTTGAAAAAGAAAATTTTTATCAAATTAGTCATGTTGCATATCCGGTTAAGCGGCAACTAACGTACTTTAAAATGCCATTTACCAAATCGTTCTATCTATATTTGATGCCGAGTTATGGTCCCTTTTATGTTCCCTTATCCATGCAAAAACGAGGGTTTTTTCAAAGTTCAAAGCCTCATAAATGAAAAAATAATAGAGATAAAAATCCAAAAATTGAGACTTTTGATTACCTCAAGGGGTACAATTGATGAGCCAAATGTGAAAGAAATACAAATATGTAAGGTAAAATTTTTCTCAGATTTTGGATCACTTGACGTGGAATGACCCTTAAGGAATATTGTAACGATACAACCTCTTGCTAAGTAATGCTACTTTAAGAAGAAAGTGTATCGCTACTGGAAAAGTTAATAGTTTTTCTCTCTCCCTCTCTCTCTCTCTTTCTCATTCACACACACACACACACACACCACACACACACACACACACACACACACACACACACACACATAGTGTATTGGCAAAACAAGCTTGATTTCTTGCCTTCATTTTAACAAATGAAATCGTTCAATCCCACGTTCATCAAAAAAATCAATTTATTAGAATCGGGCTCTTAATAATTTGCAGCACCAAATGTCGGCTGTTATGTAATAATAGGAACTAAAATGAGTTTGTTTCATTTGGAAACAATGAAAAAATGAATAAATAAATGTATACAAATCTTCATTAAAAAAGAGAAATTATAGTTATTTAGAAATGCCTCTCTCTCTCTCTCTCTCTCTCAGAAACAATTTTAAAAATCAATATATTTGAAAGAGGCAAAACAAAGCCAACTAGAATGTTGCCTTTGGCAGAATGGAACTCGAGAATTATTGTTCAACTTGGGAAGCAAATTCTGAACATAAAACACTTTTAATGGCGGTTTTTTCTACTGCAGCATTTTAACCAGACAAGTACACATTTTGATACATAATACACACATTTGAACAAAATAACTGCTTCAGAAATAACTTCTTTTTTTTTTTCTTTGGAAAAACTAGCCTGTCAGTGAAACTGCGTCCCTTGCGTAAAAGTTTAATTAATTATAATTTTCTCAATGCGTTACAAAATACCCTTACTTTTTTTTTTTTTTTCATTTTTTGGATTCAACTTATACTCAGTTGTGTACAAATTTAACGGTCATTTTATGCATATTTTTAATGATAATCATTGTTTCAATAATTATTAAATATTCATTAGGGGAGAGAAGGGCACATGTGAACAAACGATATTTTACCCAGTTAACATGAAGAGAAAAATCTGAAAAAAAATTATGTAGATGGTAACACAACTACTACACTGGCGGAAAAAAAATCCCAACACCAAGAAAAAATTGCCGTAGAGTAATGAAATTTGGGTAATGCAATTGTCTAGTTAACATATTTAATTGATTAAATGTACAAGATCACTGGCTAATTTAAGCTCAAGAAAATGCTGTGCAAATGTGAAATTATGTTAATTTAATAGAGGGTGTAACCTCCAGAATTTTAAAGGCAAGCCTGCAAGCGTGCATGCATTATGTCATACAGGTGCCGAATGTCACTTTGTGGTATGGAGTTCCATGCTTGTTGCACTTGCTGTGTCAATACTAGGACCGTCATTGCTGACTGTGGATGATGCTCGAGGTGCCATCCCATGATATCCCATACGTTATCAATTGGAGACAGACCTGGTGATTTTGCAAGTCATGGTAACATGTCAGCACTCTGTAGAGCACATTGTGTCACAGCAGCGATGTGAGGGCGAGCATTATCCGGTTGGAAAACGCCCCCTTGAATGCTACTCACGAAGGGCTGTACTACTGGTTAAATTAACAGACTGACGACAAATTTTCAGTCAGTGAGTTTGGGATAACCACAAGAATGCCCCTGCTGTCGTAGGAAATTGTTCCAAAGACCATAACTCCAGGTGTGAGTCCCGTGTGTCTAGGCCGTAGACCGCATGAATGCAGGCGGTCCCCTGGCCACCTTCAGACCAATATACAGCCACCACTGGCACTAATTCAGAATCTGCTTTCATCAAAAATTACAACAGATCTCCACTCCGACCTCCAGTGAGCTCTGTCGTGGCACCACTGCCGTCGAAAAAGGCAATGGTTTGCAGTCAGTGGAATATACCGGCTACAGGCTGTGTGGCTCGGAGCTGTCCTTGAAGTAAACAGTTTCTTACCGTTCCTTGGATCACGACGGTACCAACTGCAGCTCGAATGTCAGTCGCAGATGCAGTACGATGCGCCACAGCCGCACGCAAGATTCGGCGATCTTCCTTCTCAGTCGTGCCACGTGGCAGCTCGGAACTCGATCTTCTTGAGGTAGTACCATCCCTTGCCCATAGCTTCCAATAATCATGCATGGTGGAAACATTCCCACCCAAGTCTTTCTGCAATATCGCGAAATGAAAATCCACCTTCTCGTAGCCAAATTGTACGACCTCGTTTAAACTCGGTGAGCTGTTGATAATGACTTCTTCGTCTTCTTAAAAGGTATTCCTGGCTAACATGAACGCAATTCGTCCAATTTCACGAGAAAATAATACACACGAGCTTCACAACACGCTTTTAAAACAAGCCTTATTTGCATGTTCTGGGTGACGCCATCTGCGCCACACTTATGCGCGGAGCACGAAATTTCAATCGATGTCATCTTTCAGTTGTATAAACACGCCTACCAAATTTCGTTTATCTAACACAAGTCTTTCTTGGTGTTGGGATTTTTTTTTCCGCCAGTGTATATCCTGCCTGAAATGTCAAAGATCGAAACCGTTTTCTTTTTTAGTTATTGTTGAGAAACTGCTCGAACTGAGTAGATTTTGAACTATATTATTTAATTATTTATTTTATAATTTGCATATTTATTTTGAATTGATGCTTTGGCAGGAGGTGGCGCTGTAACGAAGTACCTGTTTGTTGCCTTAAAATCACGCGCCACTTGCCAAACTGCTATACTCGACTGCAACCTTTCTTAACAAAAACATCGTGACGTCAGCGTGACGTTTGCGTGACGTTAGCCTATGAAAAACGAGCCCTACTTGGCGAATTAGAGGAGATCGCTAACTGCTTGTGAGCTCTTATTGGCTTCTTTCGTACTGACGTTCAGTGTCAAGTTAAGTTGCTTTCTAGTATAGAGCCATTTGCTTGTCATGCAAGATGCATGAGACCAGATTTTCAAATGTTGTATTTCAGCAAAATAAAGTACTATGAGTTCACAACAGAGTCATCTATGCCTGAACAAGTGTAACTTATACAACAGCTAAGTAAACATAGTTATTTATCGAACCTGAATAATGTATGGTATCTATTTAAAGTTCTTTACTGTTGGGGAAGTTGTTCTTCTGATAATGCGCGGTCAAATTAGTTAGAATTAAAATTTTGTTTTTAGGATTTGAATTCCCCAACATTAGAGGCGTTCGCGACACCTTATACCTTATACCACCTCAAGGGCGGATCCAGCTTCTAGTTCAGGAGGAGGTTTTCGGAAATGTGATAAAACGCGGGTATTTATCAGGTTTTTTTTTAAGCTGTAAGTCCCAAAAATGCTGTTTTAGACTATATTTTGCTGTTTAAGGGAGGGGTCATGACCCCCATTCTGGATCCGCGCCTGTACCACCTCGGATACCTTTAGCATTTTTGAGATGTCTGTAAAAGTATTTAGATTTCTTGGAAATTTTCCAATACTCAGTATTTTGATAAATTTTCGAAATTTTCAAGCTTTTTGAAGTAAATGTTTAAATATTAAAGCATTTTGTAAGTGTGTATTATAGGAATATTTTGAAAATTTAACTTTGAATGTTAAGCATGGAGTCTTTAAAGTTAAAAGCATTGAGGGCTAAACGTACTGGTTTGAGAATTTCTTTTACGAAAACTGCAAACGTCGTAAAAGCGTTCAGGAAGAATTTTCGGCAGATTTAGTAAGAGATAAAATTACTAAACTTCAAAATGTGCATTCAGAACTTAAAATAATTGACAATCAAATTCTTGATTTATTAGTTGAAGTAGAGGGAATTAAAGAGGATGATGTAAATACAGAAATAGAACAATGCGAAGAGTATTCTGATCAATTCATAACTTTGTCTCGGGAAGATAAAGAAAAATTGCAAGTTTCTGAAATAGTTAAATTAGAATCGAGGTCAATTGATACATCTGACATTTCTTTAAATAGAATTAAACAATATCGACTTCCGAAAATTGAATTGAAAAAATTTGACGGGGAATTGATAAATTATTTACCGTTTTGGTCTCAATTTGAAAAAAATTCACAATGACCCTGATTTGTATGAGAGTGACAAATTTTCATATTTAATTCAGTGTATGAAATTTGGTTCTCGAGCTAGTGAGTTTATTGAAAGTTATCCAGTTACTTCCGAGAATTATGAAAAGGCTGTTTCAGCCTTAACCCATTAATGCCTAGCGCCCCTTTAAGGGACGGTTCAAAAAGTGTCTGAATTGAACAAAAATGAACATTTCGACCAAATAATAGTGTTCAATTATTACTTTGGTATTGTTTCAATTCATTATTAACAGATTGCAACACATAACCATTGTAAATTGCGTTCTGTAGCCATGTGACAAGTGTACAAAATATATTTGGGAAAAAATGTCGGGCATTAATGGGTTAAAAGAGCGTTTCGGAAAGCCGGAACTGCTAGTAGAAGTTTATGTGCGAGAATTAATTAAATTGATTGTTTCTAATGTTAAAGCTAAGGATAAATTATCTCTCGATAAACTCTATGATAAAATTGAAGCTCACTTGAGAGCTTTGGAATCTTTAGGTTTAAAGTCGCACGAAAATACGGCTTGGTTGTTTCCTATGGTGGAATCTTGTCTCACCGAGGATGTTTTTGTTTTAAACTGTCAGCAAACCCCTAAAGCCGACTTATCAAGCTGCCTTGGTGGCTAGTTTCAAAATTTTGAAAGTTTCCTGAACCACTTCTCCTTTAATATCACATAAGATCGTGTAAAATTTTGCATTCAGAGCTTCCTTTCAAAAAAAAAATTCTAGGGCGACATCCCAAAACTTCTCCCACCCAGTGGCAGATTTACAGATTTGGGTGCTCATTACAATGAAATTTTGGCAGTATCGTTGTCGATCACTCTTAAAATAAGAGTTTGAGAAACAAGGGACCTTTCGGGGCGCCTCGCAATTGCGGCATTTGGCGATATGATAAATCCGTCCATTATCTACACTTTCGTTTTTCAAAAAATGTTGAGAGAGGGCTCACGAACGCTCCATATATTTTTTACAAAATAATTTCGTTTTACGTATTTTAATCGTGTCAGTGAGCAGGGGGCACCTCCCTTAGTTCTTGCTTTGCATATTAAAAAAAAGGTGAAAAAGCATTTTCGTTTTTCAAGCAATCATGTACTCGTTATTCAAAATATCTCGCACTCAAAACATCGTCCGATGTTGTTCGCACGTTCCACAATCTGTCGGTTGCTAAATCGACCAGAACTCTTATCTCTAACAACGCAGAAAAAAGTACAAAGTAAGAACATTTCACTACTCAATCTACTTTTTTTTTGCATCTCGTAAAATTTAGTACCTGAAATAAGTTTAGCACCCCTCCCCCAATCTTCAACTTGAATCAGTACCTATGTTCGGAACCGTAACGGAATCAGACGAAGTCTGTTTACATTCTCCGTGCTGTAGCAAGTTCTTGACATTTAAATTTATTCATGCAACTTTTTCTTAAATTGAATGAGTAATTTATAGTTTTCTTCCAAACCTTTTGAAAGTTACATAAAAATGCTGTCGTGATGTTGCTCCATGTCCCTGTGCCGTACGTATTGATTCTTATAAACGCAATTTTCTTTGGCTGTGAAATTGAGCTTAGTTCACGGTGTTACAAATAAAGCATGCAATGTCAAGAATTAAATTGATATAAGTTGAAAATGTTAGTATTTTAGGCCTTAGTGTTGTGTTAAGGCTGTTACTGTGAAATATAATTTAGTTTAGGTAGTATAACAATCAGGAATGAAATTCCGTGTTCATAAGCATAGGTATTCAGGAGCAGTTTGCTTGAAAAATTTAGAGCATATCAGGACTGAATCGTATCGCACACTTTGTTTGAGTACTGAGTATTAATCATGTTCATGTACAAAGAATTATGTGCACAAGAAGAATTTGATATTAATTAGGACCTTCAATGTCAATCATCTTTCAAAAATAACTTTAGTTCCAATTATGTTTAAGTGTCCCTTTAATCTCTTTAGCAAAAAATTTGAGACTGCTTCCTAAATAAATCTGGCAAACATTTTTTTGTAAGTTGTAAAGCTTTTTGAATAGTGTAAAACCTTATGTCCTCTGACTTTGCTATGTTTCAAAATAAGGTCTAATATTAAAAAAAAAAAAAGAAGATGTATTTTCTTTAAAAGTCGGTGGCAGTGACCGGGGATTATGGGATTATAAGTGCAGGGACAAAAATGTTTGGATCAGTTTAAGACTCGGTGTGCTTTGGTTGACTTAGGAGTAGAGGGTTCTGCTGGGCTCCAAGAGCCATGAGGCACTCCTTGTCAAGTTTTGTCTCTGTGGCCCCTGCCCCCGTAAATGTTTTCAAAATTATAATGCTCGGAATCCAAATCAAGCCCCTAGTTTCTGACTTGACTGACATGGCATCTTCTTGGCCCTGAGTTTCTCAGGCTATCCTCCGTAATTTCTTTGAAGCTGAAGATGCAAATGAAATGGTAATGCAGTCTTTGGTGATGTAAAGATATGTGTGGTCCTTCTAAAAAAATTATCCCTAAGCTTTTTTTATAGATCCAAATTCAAACAATCTATAACAAACTAAGAGCAAGGGATTCTGAGTACTCGCCGGAAAATTTTATGAAGCTGAAAAACACTATTTCAGGCTATCTCTGTGCGACTTGGGGAGGAAGTAATGGCTTGCAGGTTCTCCCTTTTAATTGATTTTAAGTCCTAAAAACTCAATTTTAGACTTCATTTGGTGACTTCATGGGAATAATCAGGGGACTATTTCCAGATTGTTTTTATGGATTGGAGTCTTAAACACATTTTAACTGATGCTAGTATAAGGAGGACTCTTCCTATAAAAACTTCTGAAACTGGAGTTTTACTAATATAAATTTAGACCGTATTTGAAGTTTTAGGAAAGTAGGAGCATGTTCAAAGGTTACCTCCCAGAAATGTTTTAGAAATTGATGTAAAAAATAGTATTCTTAAGCTATCCTTTTGGAGTTCAAGATTTAAGTGATCTTTCCAGAAGTGTTTTTTGAAATCTTAAAATTGTTTAGGCAATTTTCAATGATGAAAAAGTGCTTGGCTCCCCCCCCCCCCTTAAATCGCTGCCACCTTTAAAAGTGCTCTCTTCCTCCAAGCTTCATATGTAGTCAAAAATACAGTTCTTTAATGTTTCTTTTTTTAAAACTCTTGTCTGTTATTTCCCTGCTGGCTTTTGAGATGTAATCACTTTTCATGGTGTCTGTTAACTGAAATTGAATTTTTAGGTGAAGACAAAAGTGATACCTTTTGTCATTCATGATAAGAACTTTCTGCTAAAGAGGACCATGCTGTACTGTCTGCCAAGCTGAAAAAGATATTTTAGCGGAGAAGAAAATCCATACTAGTAAGTGATATCGTCATGCTTTCTAAAAATAAAATAAATAGCATTTCTTGTAAATACTCTACTATAATGTCTGTACTCAGTAACTGCTGCATGTACATTTTGTGTATGTGGAAAAATAAGCATTTGAGTTTAAAAAATACAAAATTTTCAAAAACTTACATCTATGTGTTTCATGGGTTTTTCAATTACCTCCTTTTTTTTGGCAGAAAAATGTGATCTCATGGATGTGAAGATATTCAATGAAAGCTTTTGTTGAATGATCTTTTGCAATTGCAAAAGAATTAAGGAGAAAGGGGACGGTAAGCTCAGTGCAAACAACTGTAATGTTTTTCAAATCTTGTGGGGTTTTTTTTTTTTTTTTCAAATTATTTACTTGCATTTTTTCAGCCCAAAGGCATTTTTTTAAACTTTGTAACCCTTAATCCTGTAATTCATCCTATAGCCTTTTTAGCTACACTTTTGTAGTTTGTATTAAAAAATTAACCTACCATAGAAACAGACTAAAACTACGCTAAGGTTAAGCTTTACACTTAACTTCTGTCTAAATGTTGCATAAAATGCCATTAAAAGTTGTTGCCTAAGCTTTGATTTACTGAAAGTGCAGCACATCAACATAAGTTGAATTGTGGCGGAGTATTGTTACTGGATGATACCTCTCTAAAAGAAATATTTCTGAACATACAATTTCTAACAATGAAAATGTTTTCTAACATGATCTCTATTATTACATTATATGTCCTTTTGTGTGTGTGTGTGGCACAGCTTAAAATTTAACTTTTTTATATTTCAGAATTTAGTCTTTTGTAAGACTTTAAATTTTTTAATTATGGACAAAAAATGTATAGCAATTTGTATTAATATAGACAAATAGACTATATAGTCTCTGGATTTGACATATTATGCTCTTGCACTTTTTTTTATAGTTGAGCTTTCATTGCAGTTATATTTTCGATTTATGGTTAAATTATATATCAGAAAATGTGAGCATTCATTTCTTTAGTCTTTGATTAAAGGGATTAAGATAAAATCGGAAGATTCCAAATTTTCAATTTTTGTTTGGTAAAATTTGTCCCACTCCATAAATGGATCCCTCCAAATTTGGATCTCATTTTTTGTATTAAATTGCTTAGCTTACATGGGAACATACAAAGTAATTATCTGAATTAAAATTGTGTAAATTCCATCTAACTTATTAAAGCAATTGTTGGATAAGTATGTCATGCTGTGAAAATTTAGTAGCAATCTGAAATTTTGCTTTTTTTTTGAGTTTTAGAACTGTTAGTCCTGTTGTTTCCCAAATTTGAGCCCTTTTCTCTGTTTACTTTTAATTATGAAGTAGAAAATAAATAAATAAATAAAAGTTAGGATGTTTTATGTATTTTAAAAATATATAAAACATTATATTCCCTACATACTAAATTATATATTTTAAAAATATTTTTTAAAAAACTTTGATGGTTTTCAAAACTCACAGGCCAATTTTCCTTCTGAGCTCATATTGGTTTTTGATGTGGATGCTGATAACTAAATTTTTGAAATATCAGGGCCATTGCATTGGTCAAGCCGTAGGAGTCAAATTGCCCATTTTTTTTTTTTTTTTTTTAACGGAATTTTGCTGTTTTTATCTTGAAGAAAACTTATGGCTAGTGTTAGAAATAACAATTTAAATACAGGTGTATGACGCCTAGTATAAGATTTTAGGAAGTAAAATGAACAACTAAGGTGCTATTTAAATATAAATAAATGTTAAAATGGAGAAATTCTTAACATTGCAGATAGCATTAAAAACAATCTGTAAAATATACAGAAGAAAATAGTCTTAAAACAAAATTGATTGCATTTTAAAAGTACTTCAGCAGGGGTCTGTCCAGGATTTTTCACAGGGTCCGTTTTTTGTGAAAAACTAAATAATTTTGTGAAAATTCAAATAATTTTGTGAAAATCAAACAATTAAAAAAAAAAAATAATAATAAAAATTAATTTAAATTAAAAAAAATAAAAATAAATTAAACTTATTTTCCTCTAAAAAAGCGTATTAAACATCAAAAATGCGAAAAATTTGATTCCTGTAGCGGATGCAAATATATTGCAGTTTTCAAAGTGATGGCATCAAACGCATAAAAATGGAATATAAACGAGTAAATTTTGGTAAAAAAAATTTCCAATTGCATTTTAAAGGTCTATGATAAACATATTATTAATGTCTGTAACACAATTAATGCAAAACTAAAATGAAACGATCCATTCAGCGTTTAACATTTAGAGTAATAAAAGAACAATTAATTTTGCTTTAAAAAATTTAAAATAATGATCTGAACAAAAAAAAGCGAATTTTCATTTATTTGCCTTCTAATAAAGAGTAATCAGCTTGAAAAAAAAGAAAAATTCGATTTTCATATCGGATGCAGAGATTGCAGTTTTCAAAATGAAAGCATCAGAAGTATAAAAACGGTAAATAAATAACACTGTTCGACAAAAAAAAACCTTGAAAATGCTTCTGGTATTTTGAAGGCTGATTCTTATGTAAAATGACCCCCTGAATCCAAATATGACCCCCGTTTTCCCCCATCACGTCCCATTTTTTTTTAAAACGCCCCCCTTTTTTTTTCATTTTTCCTTAGTTTCAGGGCTATAATATTTTTTTTGGAGGGGAAAGGAGAATAATATTCACCAATAAATTTTTTTGGATGTTAAGAGAGACTCAAAGTTTAAAATCATGAGCACCGAGAAAAAATCGGGGAACTTGGGGGGGGCGTGGCCCCCCAAAATATTCGAAAAATCACCAAAAACGATCTTTTTATTCTAGTTTCTTTAAAAAGACCTTTAAAACATTTTTTTCGGTGCAGAACCAGAGTATAGGATCCGCTCCTATGGCTCCTGGGTCAGAAAAAATTTTCACGCTGTAAAATTTTTTTTAAAAAATAAAATAATGCTTTAAAAATCGCACTTTGCACTCGAGTTTTAAAGCAGGTCTTCAGCCAAAAAAAAACAAAATTGTGGCTGATTCTTATGTCAAATGACCCCCTATTTCCAAATATGACCTCAGTTTCCCTCCTCCACCCCCTCTTTCCAGAGAGTCCCCCCCCTCCAATTCAGAGTCATTTTACTAATTCGGAGGGGAAAAGTACATTACGTAACCCGTTAACATAATTATAAAAGGCAACAGAGGTTCAAAGTTCAAAATCGTGTACATGTGTACCAAAAATATAAACTAGGGCGGTATACCTCCCCCCTCCCTCCCCCCCAAAAAAAAGAAAAGAAAATTCAATACTCTGATTTTTCACAAAAAAAAAAAAAAAAAGGTTTAAAACGTCTCTTAGAAAAACAAGAAAAGAAGATTTTTTTTTTGGGGGGGGGATTCACCGCCATAGTTTATATTTTTGGTACACATGTACATGATTTTGAACTTTGAACCTCTGTTGCCTTTTATAATTATGTTAACGGGTTACGTAATGTACTTTTCCCCTCCGAATTAGTAAAATGACTCTGAATTGGGGGGGGGGGGAACTCTCTGGAAAGAGGGGGTGGAGGGGGGAAACTGAGGTCATATTAGGAAATAGGGGGTCATTTGACATAAGGATCAGCCACAATTTTGTTTTTTTTTTTTTTTGGCTGAAGACCTGCTTTAAAACTCGAGTGCAAAGTGCGATTTTTAAAGCATTATTTTATTTTTTTTTTTAAAATTTTACAGCGTGAAAATTTTTTCTGACCCAGGAGCCATAGGAGCGGATCCTATACTCTGGTTCTGCACCGAAAAAAATGTTTTAAAGGTCTTTTTAAAGAAACTAGAATAAAAAGATCGTTTTTGGTGATTTTTCAAATATTTTGGGGGGCCACGCCCCCCCCAAGTTCCCCGATTTTTTCTCGGTGCTCATGATTTTAAACTTTGAGTCTCTCTTGACATCCAAAAAAATTTATTGGTGAATATAAGGCTCCTTTCCCCTCCAAAAAAAATATTATAGCCCTGAAACTAAGGAAAAATGAAAAAAAAAGGGGGGCGTTTTAAAAAAAATTGGGACGTGATGGGGGAAAACGGGGGTCATATTCGGATTCAGGGGGTCATTTTACATAAGAATCAGCCTTCAAAATACCAGAAGCATTTTCAAGGTTTTTTTTTGTCGAACAGTGTAATTTATTAAAGTGCAAATAATTTTAGAATTTCATTTCATCAGGTTTATATGATAAATGTCATTAATAAGTACCGACATAATCGCCAAAACTTCGGATGAAAAATACGGTAGGAAGACATAGCAAAACAGACAATACCCTACTTCCAATATTAACAGAAGAAAAAATTCATTAATTCCTGAATATAGCCAAAACACCACCCTTGTAGCATCCAAAAAAAAAAACATTTCCTGCCAAAATAAGATCAAAACATCGCACAAATGCGTTATTTTGATTTCAGATTTGCTTTTTGAATGAATGTGCAAAATATCCGTTTTGTTTGATTAACATTGTGTGAAGGGTCCGTTTTGCCTGATCGTATTTTTGTGAAGGGTCCGTTTTGCTCGATCGTATTTTTGTGAAGGGTCCTTTAACGGACCCGAATTTCCTCTGGCCAGACCCCTGTTCAGTGAATTTATTATTCAAGTCAATCAAGGATCTTGGTCTGAATCAGTCAATAAAAAAAACTTCAATTGGATTCAAAATTTTAGGCGTCACATGTGGCGACTAGGTTAACCATCATGTCAGATCAAAATTTTTGTTCGCAAAATGTGACTAAAGAGTGCTTTTTTCTAGCACTGCTTTTTTCATGGCTTTTCTTACAGGAGGTGTGGATCATGCCCGGCAAAGTGAAGGTGCGTGTGGTGGCTGGGCGGAACTTGCCAGTGATGGACCGATCCAGTGACACTTGTGATGCATTTGTCGAGGTTTGTTTTGTTCTGGTATTTTACTGCCTTTGGTATTTAAAAGCCTGTACCACTTTATGTGATCTACAGCATATTTTACTACATTTTCAAATGCTAAAAATTGCTTTGATGCTTTAAATCTAGGCATTCATTCAACTTGGGCCATGCCCTTCTTGTTGAAAAAATATTTAAATTTATCATTTGATTTTTTTTTCTCTTCTCATTACTTTTGAAACACCCTTGTCACTTAATACTAAAAGTTTATGTCAGCAGCACCTAAAAATCTTCGTTTTTCCTCCAATGAAGATTCAAGAACTTATATCAGGATAATGATAAATTCATATCCAGAAAACAGTACTACTTATCATGTTGTATTGGTTTCTTCACTGTAACACCCAGCAGCACTAAAGTAGTACATTAAACTTTTAATAAAAATTTTAATAAAAGGTGTTTAAAAAATATATAATTTATTTTCTTTCTGATAATAATCATAGTCTTGTACTTAAGTTATAAGTTTGATTTCTCTCCTGGTAAGTAAATATTAGTTGACCACACTGCTCTAAATTAAGCCTTTAAATGTTAAACTGAAAACATTGGCCCCTAGATTTGCTAACTGTGCAAAAATTCTGAGCATCAGCATTCTCCATTGTAATGCAATGAATAACTAAATCAGGTCCCCTCTTACTCTCTTTTTCCATGCATATTAATGGTAAAATGAATCGAGGTATTGTGAAAAAATTTTTCGTGTTAAACTGAATAATAGTATGAAGTAAGATAAAAGCAAACACTATCAAAAGAAATTGCAAAATACATGTTTGGAATCCCTCCTCCCCTCATACTACTGCACTAATTTAAAGTGAATTGCAACAACATTTTCTCAATTTCAAGGTTTTTGGACACTTGATAATTAAACTTGTGTTTTTCAGAATATTTTAGGAATTTGGAAGCCCATCAATGCGAGGGTTCTAAGCTTTAGCTAATTCATCTTATAAATAAATTCAACAGTGCATGTATTATTGATGACGTGTTTTCATCATCATATAAATAACCATTAGGATATATTAATCGTGATAATGTTGAACCTAAACTAAACTACCAAGCTTGTTATAAAGAAAATTAACATACAGCAAAACATATAATGTATACAGTACATAGTTGCTTTGTTTCTGTGTTGATGTAAACATATTTGTTTGTCACACTTATGTTATTGTACTGAATGGTTTTGTTCTTTATTCCCAGATCAAGTTGAGCAACACCACCTACAAGACAGAGGTGTTCAGACATTCCCTCAATCCCGAGTGGAATTCCGAGTGGTTCCGATTTGAGGTATGTATACCTTTCTTTTACCCCTTTTGATTAAAATAAGATGAATGGGTGTACAAAAAGGAAAAAGTACTTTTGCCCGCTCTGTTACTTTAGTAGAGTGGCAGAGTTAGCACATTTTAATGAATGGATGTAGATATTTTATTCATTTAAAGATTACTGGATGTTTAGTGACTATTACCTGGTACAGTACATAATACCTTTGTAATGCTGAACTATATAATGCAATTCTCTCTAAACCACATAATTTTTCAGAAGTAACAATACGTTTTATTTTTAAAAAAAAATGCCTTCTGCTGCAAGGGGGCTATTTTTTAATAGAGAATTGGAAAAGTCTTTTCCATAATCCCTGCTCTGAATTTTAGTCCCTGTCAGTGTCAATTGTGTGATAAACTCTGATAGCTCTCTAGCATTTTCCACTTTCATGACTTCCTTGTTAAATGAAGGGGCAATGTTGTTTATAAGAAAATGTGAGGCAGAGTGGAACACTTAATATTTACCAAGACGTAAAAAAATAAAATATGAAACAAAATGTGCTGAAAATAAAGATACATCTGCATTGAATACTTGTTTTGTACGTTGTAGTACTCATGCATAAAAAAAAAATACAAAGGAGAAAAAACTAAAACAGAAGAAAGTCAAAATCGTCCTCTTTGCTCCAGCGCTGGGACAGAATGGAATCACAATATTGGCAAAGATAAATGTTATTCTTCATAGTTTAACTTAAAATTTCTCTTCATTTCTTTAGCTATTATCATTTTGCTTGAAAAAATGGTCACAGACCTGACTGGACGGGCACATGCCCAGAGTGCCTATTGAGAAAAACGGGCCTGAAGAACCCTTCTTTCTAAATAGGCGTTGTTATTAATGTTGATGTTAATTAAGGTTGTTAAAAAATACAACAGATAAAATCTATTCAATTTTACAAATTGACAGAATATTCCTTGATATTTAATTAAAAAGGAAAAATTAATCAATTAGCCTGAAATTATTTATGGTGAAAGGTAGAATACCCTTTATTACAGGATGTTTTAATGAATGAGCTAACTGAAGGTTAATACTGTCCTAGTCTTTCCCACCATGTTTCATGCTTGAGTAAACAACAACAGTTTTGTGAATTTCAAGGAAATAAACACAACAATAGTGAATGAACCCTGATGTATGTCTAAATCTATATATTTTAACCTTCAAAAAAATTTTGCTTAGAAAACTAGCCAACTTATCTAAGATACTAAAATATTAAATTAATAATAAGAAAACAAATAAATCTTGTAGAATTATGATGAATCAAGTACACTTTAACCTTGAGATGGTGAAACTGTCTTAAACAATGCCCTTCTTGTTCTTTATTTGGTCTAAGGTGTCTTATTAGTTGAGTGCCTTATACTATAAGGGAAAACGGGTTGCTCCATTCTGTGCACCTTCTGTTACTGAACAGAGAGGTTTTTTTGTTAAGAGTTTGATTGTGCTTTAGAGAAAGGTGCGAGACAAGTTACATTTTTTTTAAAAAGCTCATTTTTTCTTCCTTTGTGAGAGGTAAAAAATTTTTAAATAAGAACAAAATTGGAGAGTTCAAAAAATTTTTCATTTAAAATGGTGCTACAGTAAAATTTTATCACAGCAAATGCCAATGCAACAAAGTATCTGTTTCAATGAAATAAATGCTCAGTCTCGTTTTAATTCTCATTACGTTGCTTGAGTTCCATCTACTTATATTAAAAACTGAGTATCTTTCTAACTATCTTTCTTTCTAACTATCTTTCTATGTCACGCTTCTTTCTCCTGAACGCCAATGAACTGAAAGTCGAACCAGGTACCGATAGATAGGTAATTTTTCAAGCTTCTTTAGTTTCAATTGATATAATTATACGATTTTAATTAGCGAAGATATCAATTAATAAGTAGTCAAGTTTAAAGCGATTAAGCCTAATAAATGATTAAATATGAAATCCATTCTTGCAAACCGTCGTTGCTATGATACAGTGATAACAATGATAATGAGAATTTTGAATGAAGGCTTAACTAAATCAAACACGAAACTCATAAGCGGGCCACTTACGTAGAATTTTTATCGCTAGCTACTGGTAATATTTTGAAACATTTATTTGTTGAAGAGCCATCTACTTATATTAAAAACTGAGTGTCTATGTCTGCTTTTTTCCTTTGAGCGAGCTGAACTTACTGAAACTTTCCTCACCATCTTGAAGGCGTGAAGCATCTCAATAATTCGAATGTTTTTTTTTATATAGGAAAAAAGTAAAGGCGTGAAAGCGCCTCTAAGCGAGCCGCCTTGGCGGGGAGTAGTTTCTTTAAATTTTTTTCTCACTAATTTCAGGGCACGAAGTGCCCGTGCAACGCCGGGTCACGTGCGTGGTATGTCTTGAAATCGAATGAACATTAAATTATATCAAATAATATAACTTCAGAATGAGGTAAAAGTTAGAGAGGGGGGACGTTATGCATCAACATGCCGCAGGAAGCTAATCTAGCTGCCCTGGCAGCTAGTTAGAATTAAATTCTGTTACAAAGAACAACATCTGGGGTATCTTGTTGTAGTGAGATTTTACTTTATTTTCAATCATTCCAATACCAAGCAGACAAACTTTTGTTTACCTCCACTATTTGTTCTATTAAATCAGGGTGCAGTGTATAAATTAAGACTTGCTGAGAATTTTAAAGCTTTTTTTTTTTTAATTGCAGGTTGATGATGAGGAGTTGCAGGACGAACCTTTACAAATCAGGTACTATTTCTTTTTCAACATTGTAAATAGTTTGATTTTCTAATTTTAAATCTGTCTAACCTTAGAGTAGTATTTTTTTTCCGCACTACTGTTTTGGATTGCATGAATTCCAAAGAAAATGATTAAAATGAGTAGTTAAAAGACAAATTTTCAAAAATGTATATGCAGGTATAACTAGGTTACAAAAACCTATTTGCCAGTGCAAAAAAAAAAAAAAAAACTTATTGATTCTTTTAAAATGAAATTTGAATAATCTATTTCATCTAAGGAGTTTTTACCAGTGGACTTCAATACAACTATACACATATTAAATTCAGCTAAATAGATATCAATGTTAAAAAATGCACAATATATAGCTGTAAAAAGATAGATATATTATTAATGTATTATGGCTCCCTACAGGGTTATGGACTATGACACATACAGTGCAAATGACGCCATTGGCAAGGTGTACATTGACTTGAACCCTCTGCTGTGCAAGGAGGCTGGATCTCTGCTGTCTGGATGGTTCCCCATCTATGACACAATGCACGGTGAGTGTATTGTCCAGTCAGACCTGTGATCAGATTTACGATTAAAAAGTCTATTGTTTTAAAAAAAGAATACTATAACAAACATTGATCTGACTTTAAGTTAAATGTACATGTTCTTCATTTTATTTAATTCTCCAATTTTTGTGGTAAAACCTTTTTCGGTTTCTTGCAAAACTGTAAGTGTATGAACAGCTTATATCAGCTTTCAAAAGTTAAAGAGAGCTTTAACTAAAATTCTTTTTTCCCCACATTTTAAATGTACTATCGTTTGTGGTCTCTTAAATGTTAAATGTGATTTGAATTGGAATATGCATTAAAATTGATTTGTCTTTTTATAATCATTAATAAAAATAGATTTGCTAATGAAAATAGCTTAAAAAATGTTTTCCTACACATTTACACAATATTCTGTGTACCTACTCTTCCTGTTCTGTTTATTTACCCTCACGTTTCTCGCATTCCTGGTTCACTTGACTTGTGTCAGTGAACCATCATCTTTTTGCACTGATGATGGGGCTTCATTCATAATAGCCCCGAAATAGCTATCTGCTAGAGTTTTTTAACTCTATTTTAACCTTTTATTTGTACTTGTAGACACGTTGTCTTGTATTTTTAACTTCATCAATTGTACAAAGTTTTCGACTGCTTTTCTTACAAATTTACACAATATCTTATAAGTTTATAAATGTGGCAGTTAATACCTAAAACGTCTACTTAAAAATTTGAAAAGCAATTAAAATTTTTTTAATTGAAAAACTTTTAACGAAAATCACAAACCCTGCTTGTAACCTCAAAAAACATATCTAATTTTTTTTCAATTTTTTTTTTTTTTTTTTTTTTGCACACCTTTTTACTTAACCCTACACTGCATGGTGTTGCCAATTGGCTACATGGACAATTTGTCCTCCTTATGAATAGAAGAATGTAGTCATAAGGCAACTCAATGCATAAAAAGCAAGTACTAGGTATATTTAAAGCAATTATCACCATTTATCCTCCATACATGGCAGCACTGGTCTGTTACATGCTCTTAAATGAATCCATATGGATAGCTTTTAAAATCACTCAATCTACCATGTTTTGAAATTATTTTTTACAATGAAATATTTTTCTTCGTCTTTTAAAAAAATAACATGAATAAAATAAACATTTATCTTTCGTTTAAGATGCGTTTTACATCAAAATAATTATTTGGAAAAAATCTAGGACATAATACACGTCTGTAGCCATTTGGCAACATTATGCAGTAAGCATCCAGAGAACACTTCGATTCATCTCTATAGTTCATGAAGTATGTGCTTTGTTTATATTTCGCGCTAGCTTCTTTCTCTTTTTGGAAGATATAATATAATCATGTGGACCCAAAAGTGGTACTTTCGGCTGTTTTACCGTTTATAAGACCTCGTAATTATCAATGCTTAGTCGATGTTCAACAGAGTGAACAAACAAAAAATCAATAGTGAAAAGCCTTTAAAACGTGTTCATTTCAGATTTCAGTTAGTACAAACGTTGTGCTTACACGGACAAGTAAAGTCATTGATAATTTTAAAATATAGTTTTGAAAAAAAACTAAAAAATACGCTTTTACATTGGAATGCGCTGTGATCATCACGGGTTTCCCTCTGATTTTCAAAACTACTGAATATCCGCACTTAAGTTTACATGTACTTATAATACATCAATATGCAATACAGTTTAGCCTTTAGTATTAAAAATAATATTAAATATATTACTTTTATATTTGCAAAGAACGTAAATTTTATATTTTATTCAGAGTTACATACATACATACATACAAACCCACATGTGAAATTAATAAAAGCGTATTAAAAAGAGACCATTAGCTACAGAGGAACTAGTTACAAACCAAAAAAAAAAGAGAAAAGAAAGAAAGCTTGCGCGAGAGAGCCTCCAAAAGACATCAGATTTGACAGAATTGATCATCAAAAAGTACAAATACATATAAAAAATAATGTAAAATGTCAAAATGTAAAGGATTACAAGAGTACAGTGCATCAAATGTTCAATTCCTCTATTGTTTTACAAAAAAGAACTAATTTCAAGACTATCATTTACAATAATTTTTATCTGTTGAATGCATGGTGTAGCCATTTGGCAACAAAACTATTTTTAATTAGAAAGGGGTGAAAATTTAGAGTTATTTTTTTAAAAATATTTTTCTATGTTTTCTTATTACATTGACAAACACATATATTTTTTTCTACGAAAAATAAAAAATCATGCAGTGTAGGGTTAACCAAACCACCTATTTATTTATTTAATGCATGTCAAGAATTGTTTTGCACCTATCAATATTTCAAGCAATATCATAACCTTTTGTCATCTGACTGTTATCACAGTTAGGAATGAACAAACCTTTTTAAGATGTAAAAGCTAAAAGAAAAAAGTTTGGAGAAAGTTATGTTTTTAAAACTTCAACATTGTATCAAAAAATAGGTTAATAAATTTTTTAAATGTACAATTTAAAGTAGCAAAAGAGTGTTAATTCAACAATTGTTTTTTCTAACAAAAAGTGCTCTTAATGATGGAGACACATTACAGGTTAAAAAGAAGCAACAATATGTTTAAAAGCTAGATCAGTAGCCACAAAAAGCATAAGTTACTACTAACAAACCTGCTAGAATTGTAGAATATTTTGTTCTCAAGCTTTTAGGGGCCACTACTGAAAATCTGTTTTGCGTGAAAATACTGTTTATATCTTTTTGCAATACGTTAAATGTTGAAATAGAGCAACATTGAAGTAGTACACATGAAGTAATACACATTCAAGCCTTAACCTCATTTTAAAAGAGAATCCTTGTAAGCCTAAAACATGTGTCTGCAACTTTATTACTACAGTGAACTCTCACTTATGCGCAGGCCCAAGGTACCTATAGAAAAAGGCGCATAAGTGAGAGAGATGTATAAGCGAACAAGCCTATTTACAGGACTAAAACGCAACATAGGCTCTAATGAGAGAATGAATAAGAAGTTTCTATACAAAAGGGACATATTAGTACTGTTTGGCAATTATTGTAACGTAACTATAATGATAAAGAGAAAACAAAAATTCTAGCATACCTAATTACAAGCTGTTCCCTCTAAAACGATGCATAATGCATAATTGTCCCTCTCCAAACTCTAGTTCATGCATTAAAAATGCCTTCCGCGAGCAATAAAGGCGAAAGATTTAAGAGGAAAGTGAAGAAAAACGCTTATTTCTTAAAGAAAATAAATAAAATAATTAAATTTTAGGGAAAATTTGGCGCATAAGTGAAATATTTATCTTTAGAGCGACGCATAAACGAATGATACTATCACTATTTTGCTATGGAATGTGCTGGGACCATTTAAAATCGTCGTGTAAGTGAAAATGGTGCATAAATGAGGCGGCATATAAGTGAGAGTTCGCTGTATTTGCTTTTCAAAATTGTTACAATGTTCTTTGCAATAACTGCTTCAAATTGTTTGTAATGCTTTATGGTTTATTTTACTCATATTAGCTTGAAGTTGCACCTTTTTGTGTGCATTTTTATTCCCCCCCCCCCCCCCCAAAAAAAAAGGCAATGCAAAGAATTTATACAACCCCTTGACATGCAAAAATACTCCCTGAATGATGCTTAACTGTCGCAGTTTGTTATTTTCTCTTCGCCCTTGCGTAGCATATACTGTCTTAGTGATTGGTTAGTTATCGAGCCATGTGATGTATTTCAGCATGACAAATAAAATAAATTATTGAAGGAAAAAAAATCACCTTTTAAAATAAATATTGCCTTCTACATTTTTTGCATGTATAAACACTATATTAATTTATTTATTTATTGTTTAATTTATTCAAATTAATTTCTTTTTCAAGGCAAATGATTACTTATTTAAAGATTTAAGATAATTTAGAATTATTTTTGAGACGGAAATGTGGTTGTTAAATCAAAAATTTGAGCTAAAATATTTTGCAATAAAAAAGAAAAATTGCTTTTCATTTGCTTTATTTCGCTAATCTTTATAAAATAAACTGTGCAAGCCCTAAGCCTTTTGTTTTAGCTTTTTCTGAGTTTAAAGTGATTATGTTTTAATTTTGTAGGAATCCGTGGAGAAATCAATGTGATGGTGCGAGTGCATCTATTCAGCGATTCCAACAAGTACAGAGAGTCTTCTTGTGGAGTGCAGTTCTTTTACAGTACGTATCAAGGGTTCCTTTTTAATGAAAGTCCGTTGAACTTACAATGGCATTGATACAGTTATAATTTATCTACAAAGAGATGGCACTTGTCAATCAAATGAGAAAACAAGTCCATTTCGTGAAATAGTTAGAGGAGGGAGAAATTGCTGTGTGCCATATTTGTGAGTTTAGTGATAGTTTGGCGATGTGACAATTTTTATATTTCTTTGTCCATATGAGGCCAAAAAATTGGCAACATTATAGCAAACCATTGAAAAATTATCGTCTGCAAAACTTATTTTGTACAACATCATTATTTATTTCAATATGAATTGCAATAAATGTCTTGCATGGAAAAATTTAATTTTTATTGATTGTTTACTGGTTGAAGTTTGTGTTCAGTATTTTTATTTTTATTCTAAAGAATAACGTATGAAGTTTTGATGACTAATGCTTAACCTTTGAGAATGGGGTGGTACATATGCTGTACCACAAGTCTTTTTTCCTTTGAGGACGGGGTTGTAATCTTCGCTTCTACCCTTTGGAGCAGGGGATTTTTCCAAGATTTCATACCCCCTGACTGGGGGATTATGGCTTTGTATTCGAACCGCGAAGTCATAAAACCTAAGTGTTTGCCATTGCACCTTTTCGTTTTCAGAGGAAAAGAGATCTGCGGTTCAACAGTTGCACCGCCCGTCTAGAAAGGAAAACTACTATACGAATAGCCTGGATCCAAAAGGAAAACATTTTTAGAATTACTTGATATTTTTAATAAAGTGCTCCAAATATATTTTCATTATATGATTATTTATACTTGGAATTCTTAATTGCAGCAGTAACTGCATTTTGTTGGCGAAAAGGTTGAAATAATTTTGTGCTCTTTATTGCAACTCTTATCTCGCTAGTTTTCAATTTAAATAAACTGTTGAAGGCGTTTCAGTTCTTGGTCAATGGCTGCTGGAAGAGGTAAAACAAAGACACCTAGGTAGACTATGACCTGTCTGTCGAGACATCTGCCTGGACCATATAAAATTGATATATTTTACCTCTTTGGCTAATTTGACATATTAAAGCTCTGCAATGTGAAGCAATCAAACTCTGGAACCAATACAGCACTTTGCAAATTCCATTCTTCAGTTTTCCTCTGTGCGTGACCTCTTCATAAAAATGAACGATTCTGAAAAAAGTAAGAGCCATGTGTTGTCTTTTCAATGCTGGAATATATTAACCCGTTTGGGACAGCAGTCTGCGGAAGATAGTGCTCCCTCAGGCTGGCAGCCGCAACACGGGAACTGCTTACAGGCCGGTGCATTTTTTCCCACTAAGCCTAACATGCAATTTCAAAAACTCTGCTTTGCGTAGTAATGGATAAAATGCATACTTTAAGTAGAAATTAAACAATTTTTAACTATGTGATTAAGTATACCATAATGTAAATTGTAACAAAAATATTTAGCTAAAATATTTGATATTTAAAAGTAAAAAGATAAAATGATTGTATTTTTTGACTTTTACTAAAAGTACCTAACATAAATACTAAACAAGAATACAAATATAAAACAAGATTAAAAATACACTCAGGCACATTGAAAATAGCGACCCAAGAAGTGCCCAAGGATTGCGACCCAAGAAGACTACTGAAGTTGCTCTGTATTTGTGTCCTTGCACACCCTGTATTCGTTCAATTGTCTTGATTTTGACATCAAGTGAATCTCTCATCTGTATCATTATGTGTAGTAAATTTCATTTCAATCTGATGCTTTCTTCTGGGGTCGCTATTTTCAATGTGCCTGAGTGTATTTGCACTTAACATTATGAAATACTTGAAGAATATTTAATGTTTTAAAGCCGTATGAGAAATCTCAAATCACAGAAGAATGCAGAAACCAACATTGTCCATTTTACATTTATAGGCAGCGTCACGTCTTTTATTACGTTTTGAGCAAACTGCACATTTCTCATCTTTTTCAGGGCACAATTATAAAAAATAATTACTATTTGAAGAACTGCAATAATTTATAGTCTTTTCACTGTCACCCTCATCCATAAACGTATCATTTCATAATTCAGATATTTCCTCCTCACAAAGATAATGCAGTCAATCTGCAATAGTTATGCAAAAGGATTTAAAGTAAAACACATAAAAGAATATTTCCAATAAAATCTCCTCCTAAAATAGCATCGAAACTAAAAATCTACTTATATTAAAAACTGAGTATCTTTCTAACTATCTTTCTATCTTTCTTTCTATCTTTCTTTCTATCTTTCTATGTCACGCTTATTTCTCCTGAACGCCAATGAACTGAAAGTCGAACCAGGTACCGATAGATAGGTAATTTTTCAGGCTTCATTAGTTTCAATCTATATGATTATACGATTTTAATTAGCGAAGATATCAATTAATAAGTAGTCAAATTTAAAGCGATTAAGCCTAATAAGTGATTAAACTTCCAAGACATTTTTTCTTACCGTTGCCATTTTGAATTAAAACGTTAATTAAATTATTGAACTATTTAAAATTCCAAGATATTTATTTCTTTCCGTTGCGATTTTAAGGCAGGAATTCAAGTGAAACACGGACGATCGCAACTCACCAATGCAATCGCAAATTCCAAAATTTGGATTCAAGTGAAACGAATTCACTTGAATGCGACTTACAGTAGCGGTTGCAATATGCGATCGCCTCGAAGCGACTGCAATGGTGTTTCACTTGAATTCGGCCCTAAATTAAAACGTTAATTAAATTGAACTTTTTAAAATGAAAGAGTGTTATTTTTTTCCATTGTCATTTTAAATACGTGTTATAACAAAGTTCTAACAATTGTTTTTATTCTAATTATTAATGACTTATTTTTTCTCAGGTACCATTTTGAAAATGTGTTTTTAAATAAAATTGCAATTGCTGTTTTTAGAAGGGACTTTTTCTGGCTGCGATCCATAAGTAGTCAAATTTAAAGCGAATGTTTAATTAATAAGTAGTCAAATTTAAAGCGATTAAGCCTAATTAATGATTAAACTTCCAAGACCTTTTTTCTTACCGTTGCCATTTTGAATTAAAACGTTAATTAAATTATTGAACTATTTAAAATTCCAAGATATTTATTTCTTTCCGTTGCGATTTTGAATTAAAACGTTAATTAAGTTGAACTTTTTAAAATGAAAGAGTGTTATTTTTTTCATTGTCATTTTGAATACGTGTTATAACAAAGTTCTAACAATTGTTTTTATTCTAATTATTAATGACATATTTTTTCTCAGGTACCATTTTGAAAATGTGTTTTTAAATAAAATTGCAATTGCTGTTTTTAGAAGGGACTTTTTCTGGCTTCGATCCAAATATTAAAAGAACTTTTTCGTTTAGAATTTTGCAATTAATTTTACCGGAAGAAAGCGGTTTGGAAAGAATTGTTTTTGGAAAGGAATTTTATTTGTAATTTAGGGAGAGTGCTAAGTATGCGCTACTTGACATCGTCTTTATTTTTGAGGAAGCATGTGCAAATAATTCGATTGATTCTTTGATGCAGGAAAGCTTTTTAGCGAGCCGCTTTAGCGGGGAGTAGTTTATTAAATTTTTCCTTGGTACTTTAAAGGCGAGCCGCCTTGGCGGCGAGTAGTGAATTGAAACTTTCCTCGCTACTGTAAAGGCGAGCCGCCTTGACGGCGAGTAAACTGTTTAAACTTTCCTCATTTCTTTAAAGGCGAGCCGCCTTGGTGGCGAGTAGTTTTCTCAAACTGCCTTCACTACATTACAGCCCGTGCAACGCCGGGCTACGCAGCTAGTAGCCTTTTAAAAATCGATACATGTTTTGCTTTTCAATTGCTAGCATATGTGTACGATCCTTAAAAATCATAATCCTACATTTACAGAAATTCAGTAAATCACTGCCACTTAACGGACCTGATGTCCAAGAGAGAAATACGAAGGATGAGAGCAATCTTTTGAAGGGAACATGGATTATTAACTTTCACTCTAAAAGAGCGACTCAAATATTTGGTGCTAGGCTCACTGCATAGACTTCTCTGCAAAGCCAGCTTACGTCGTTTGGCTGTGAAGGACATCTGGGGTTTACCTGTATTTACATCGCTTGTCTTTAACAGTTGAAGTCAATTTTTCTCCCTTTTTTGAGCTGAAATGGTAGCTTGAAATACAGAGCTACCAAAGTGTATTATTTTTCTGTACAATGTACAAATTTTGATTAGATTGTATGGATGGTTGCTCATTTTGTATAATTTTTGAATGGGTCTTTTTTTCATGATACACCTTTGGCAAATGGAAACCTTTTGGACTATACTCAAAACAAAAAAAAATAGATGTACTGAGAATGATTTGTCGAAATGAAACAAAATTTTACACACGTGAAGACAAGATTGATATAAGAAAATTATTTCAAAAAAAAAGCAAAATGATCATTTATAACAGAAAATTTCAAAAGAAGGGTGGTTTTTAGACCCCATTAAGCTACCTCTATAGAGAATGCACGAGGCAATACTGCTATGCATTTAGGCTTTAAAGTATATGATGTCTTATGTCGTTATTTACTTCATAAAGATACCATGAATTTTATTAAACTCCCAAACCGTCCAATTCATCGTCTCAAGTCAGCACAGACTAATCTGTGACAAGTCAGGTGATCAAGCAGGTTATAGATTGATAATATGGAAGAGGAATTCCACTGACAAACTTGCTATCTACGACTAAGCATTGTTCTGTCAAAAAATGGCTCTGTCTTAGGAGCCCCACGAGAAGTGCCAAGGCATAGGGTAAGTGCTCCAGTAGTCCGCCAGTCTCCAGTAGTCGGCCACAATGACATAAAACTTTTCATAAATAGTACATTTTTAATTCAAAATCAGATATGATGCATTCACACATTCATGTACCTATCCTCAATCATCAACCAATGGCAGTTAAGTTTTGGGTACTTTTTTTTGGATTAGTAATGAGTCATTTCATTTTGAATGGTGTGCCCATCATCCAATATTGCGACTCTGCTTATTTTTCAGCTAAGATGATTCTGTGGCCGACTACTGGAGCATTTACTAGTGTTGACAACAGCTTGGATATTAACATAATTTATTCTTAAATTTCTGAAACAAGTAGGTGATTCACTATCAGAAAGGTTAATTCTAAAGTTTTACCTTGTTTTTGTTGCTGTATTGATAGCTGAAAGTTCTAGGTTAGCCAAGATCAACAAAAGATCTCTTAAATGGCCGACTACTGGTGCTTTTACCCTATGTCTAAAGCATAGTGGTACCATTAGGCTATCATGGTGTTGCAAATCAATGTTAGGGGTGACCATGTTTCGTAATGATAGCAGCTGTATAATCGCCCCAGATGTGGGTGTGTTGTGCTGAAAACCAGAAGCACTATTACAATCTTCGCAATGGGATCTGCGCAAGCATGCACAACTGTCATTATTACTTAAATGGAATCTGGATTTGTTACTAAAATTCCTCTAGATCCTCTCGATGGCATTCTAATTCCATCAAACATGACACAACTTCAAACAGAGGGGGACTGTGTAAAAATTAATCCTACATTTATTTTAAGCATTCACTTCAGCTGCAGCTGGGGTGATAATATCAGGTGCATGGCATGTGTTGTGGAAAAGATTAGCCATGGCATATGATATATGGCCACAGCTAATCTTTTCCACAACACATGACAGCTTGATGGTATGTTTGTGCTCAGCTTCAGACATATATGTTGGCATTTATGACGGCCTCCCAGTAGCCATTTTTCAATGCGACAATACTCAGTCACATACAGAAAGAATGTCAGAGGACTACCTCTTTCATTTTATAACTTTCTCTGGCTTGCTCAATCACCTGATTTGTCATAGATCGGGCATATCCGAGATCACTTGGGATGGTAAATTGAGCGGCCTACAATGGCTTGAATTAGTGGCAAGTTATCATTAACTCTGATACCTCATGCTGTAGGACATCATAGAAGACTGTTACGCCTCATTTGAGGTTTTCAGTCCTGTGACATTTTGGGATTGGAAAAAGTTAATCCCCAGGATTATGCGGGATTGGTTTTACTCAATTGAGAAAGTTCTATTTTTATGTGGGATAAAAAAGCCCTCAACTGCTGAATTTCAATAAGATATAACTTTTAATGTTTTTGATTTGAAAGTTTTAAAATCGAGCATTATTTTTGAGTTAAGCATTCCTATCATCATGAATTTTCAACACAAGAAACTGACATTGACTTTTTTTACATCCATCCTTGCATTAAAAGCAGTTTATCCAGTCCATCATTTGGGGGGATCAGGATTCAAAAAGTGCCACCTGTCTCATCTTTGGAAGTCAATGCATGTACATGTATGTGAGTGTGACTTGTGTTGGTTTTTGATATAATGTGCAGAGCCCGATCATTCTGACATTGGACATAGGGCACATTTCTATTTCAGGGCCCCCCACCCCCTTCTCATATTAGTTACATACTACGAGTAAAAGATTCTTAGAATACCAGCATGAAATAAATGTTTTATGCTAAGACCAAACTTTAAACAAAAAGAAATAATGCTATCAAATTATTAAGACAAAAATATTTGTCGACACACACAGTAGGCATTTAATATTTATAGCAAAATATACAGTAGGCATTTAGTAGGCATTGGATAAAGTAAAGGGATTTTGGGCCCTCCTGAAATCTAAGAGGAGGGACCTGTGCCCCACGTGCCCCTGCGGTAATCAGGCTCTGATAATGTGCATTTACTTCCCCATAGAAAAATCCAAAATGATGGGTCTAGATTCCTCAAAATATAGTAACATATGTCTGCCATAGTTTGCACATTTTTAAAAACGCTATGTATGTTTTCACTTGTTGTAATATTAGTTAGTAATGTTTGATACAGAAAACATAAAATAAGTAACTTTAAATTTTTAAATGTCTAACCTTGAGATTTACTCCTTGCAGGTAGTACCATCCCCTGGGGATACAAGGCCCAAGCTATCCTTGGATTCGTTGAGGAGTTAGTGGTTAATGACGATCCGGAGTACCAGTGGATTGACAAGATCCGTACTCCCAGGGCATCGAACGAAGCTAGGCAGACTCTCTTCTCCAAACTGTCAGGTAACCATTTTTGTCCTGTTTGAATTGTGGGGGGGGGGGGGGGGATTATTTAAGCGCTGATTTATTTTCTATAATAGCAGAAATAAATTTTTGCTCGTAGGGACTTCTTGACATAGTTGATATCAACCTATCTAAAAGAAAAATGTAAAATCAAGAAATTTTAAACATTATCAGTATAGCCAATTCAGAAAATAATGTTATAAATAGCGTTCCTGTTATGCGGTTTTCAAAGGGCGCGGCGCCCTGCCCGTTTTTTAAAAAGTGCGGATGCGCCCTGCCCCCCTTAAAACTGATGAAATGCGCCCTGCCCCACCAGTGAAATTCTAATGATGCTCCTTGCCCTTTGCCGAGGTGGGAGGGAGAAAACGATGTCCAAAAGAAAGATTAAAATCATTACGTCAACACTTTCGCTCCCAATCGAACGTTATTTTTTGTGTGGAGGGGGGGGGGGCAGGACGGGAACTGGGGAGACTTAGGCCCTCTTCCTCCCCCCACACATTGCACCTGTTCCAGAAAGTGATTATTTTTTCTTCTGTTCCGTTTCCTTGTGTTCTGACATTGCATTGTACGTGCTATTCGAAATTTTTTCCCCGCTATGCCTTCTACAAGTTGTAAACGGAAATATATGGAAGATGCAAGAAAAAAAGAAGGAGCGACCTGCAAAAATATACTTGACATGTTCAAAGTCCGTACAAATATTTTTTTTACATTAATTTTTATTTACAGCGTAAGGAGACCGCCCTCGCTTCAAATAAAGTCGAAAAGCGAACAACCACGTGAATTTTTAAAGTATAAAGTAAATTAAAAGTATTCTTTCATTGAAAAATCTGATAGTACATCATTTTACCAAAGGAAAACATAATTCACAAATGAACTTAGCTTTAAAAATAAAACTTTAAAAAAAGGCAGTTCCGCTTAAAAAGTACGACTCTTGCTAAAATGTTTTGTTGTCTTTCGTTGTTACACAATCTTAAATTATAATTCTTTCCAACTAAACAATTAAGATTACCGTATATACTCGCTTATAGGTCGATCTCGCGTATAAGTCGACCCCCCTACTTTTTGAAGGAAAATCGAGAAAAAATCGAAAACCCGCGTATAAGTCGAGACCGCACTTTCTGAAACGGTCAGGAACGTTTTGCCGCGATTTTTACTTATAAATGTTTTGAAAAGAAAGAAAATGAAATGCACCGAACATTCTTGCGTTAAAAACAGCTCGATTGTTATTCTTTTTGCGATCGCGATTTTTGTAAATCGAGACCGATCCGGAACGTTTTACCGCGATTTTTGAATATAAACGTTTTAAAAAGAAGAAAAATAAAATGCAGTGAACATTTTTGTTGTTGAACAAAATTGTTCTTCGTTTGATTATTATTCGCACGATTGTTATTCTTTTTCACAAAAAGGGTTTATTTTTGCGATCCCAATTAAGTAAATGTTCGATTTTACCATCGCGGTTTTTGTAAGATTTCGATTTTGCGGTTACAATTTTTGCTATCTGTTGCTTTTATTTTGCATTATTATCAATAAAATTTTGCAATGTAGCCTTATTACACTCTGTTTCAAAAAGATAAACACCATCAATCGGAAAATTCGCGAATACGGCAATTCCCGCACTTTTCATGCCGTCGGTCGTTTATTGTAATTATTTATTCTTTATTTCACAATCAAACCATGCAAAAAATACAGTAGTATGTACTTCTTTAGCATCTGTTTAAAATAGTTGGACTGAATCTGAAAAATCTTCTCGTTTTTGAGTGTTTTTTTCCCCAAAAGTTGTTCGGGAAAAATTTTCGGAAATTCTGCCCCACGTATAAGTCGGCCCCCTAATTTTCAACTTCATTTTTTGGACTAAATTTCTTGACTTATACGCGAGTATATACAGTACTATTTTTTGTATGATCGCGAATGAAAGCTGTTTTTGCTTTCAAAGGGTAGAAGGTGTGCGTTCTTATAAGCGTGCTGCAGCAATCTTTTAACGTCTGCTTTTGGTTAATTTTCTTTTTTTTTTAAACAGTGAACAAAATAAAAAAATATTTATCAAGTATTCAGAGCTAGTTTCAGTTTTTCAAGGATAAAACTGATTAGAGTGTAATATTTTCAGTTTCGTTTATAAGTTGAGGGCGAGGAGTCAGTCACCTTTTTCACCTTTTGAAAATTTGGTTACTTTTGTCACCTTTTCGAATTTTTGTCGCCTTTTTAAATCTTTCTTGAAATGTGTTTTAGGAAAATCTATTTTTGATAAATACATTTTTGAAAAGTATGAATATTCTTTTAATTACCTGAAAATAAATGGAATTTTGAAAAAAAAAAAAGCAAAAATCTGTCATTCATCCATTGAAAAAAAGTGTTTCAACTATGGCTCATTCACAGAACAAAGCTTTGAAGAAGCACCTGTTTAAAAGTTTCAAAACAAAACAAAAAACAGATGTACTTGTTCCAAGGATATTTGGCTTTTTTTTTTTTTTTGTTCTTGAAACAAAATTCCATGTGTGATTTGCATAGAGATGGGGGGGGGGGGGGGTCAAAGTTCTTATCTTTACCGTTATGTTCTTATCTCTTAAAAAAAAAACACACACACACACATTTAATGTTACAAATATATTAAGCATGAGAATATTAAAGCCTCGACTTTTATCTGATTTGGTTTAAAAATTTAAAACTATTGCTTGATGGTTTTTCTTTTTTGTTTCATGTAATAACTATCATTCATTCATCTATCATTCTGAAGATTCGAAGATTCATATTTTTAAAATCAATTCCATTTGCTCTTAGATTGCTTTACATATTATATTTGTTGTATATTTAAAAAAAAAAAAAAAACTTACAATAAAAGTACATTTCCTTTTGCTACTCCAAAGCCTTGTTTTCTGTTTTAAATCAAGTATGCTTGGTATATTAATAAATCCAAATATATTTAAAATATTAAGGGCAAATTACAATACGTTTATAAAGTTTTCAAAACTAATTTTTGTCTATTATCAACATCAGGCCTCTTTTGATTTTATGAAAACATCTGTAAAGATACAAATTTTGAATTGAAACTCAAGTACTGGCTTATTTCGGACTAATGACAGTAAGATAAGAGACTATTAAAGTATGAAAGTAATAAATTATAACTTCTTTTCGTAGTGCTGCTAGCCATTATGAAGTTGTTAGTCCCTGGTTCAAGATTTTAAAGCTGCATTTTGATAAATATTTGATTTGATATGTTAACAAATATTTTCTGGTCTATTTTTTCAGAAATTCGAACATCTTTTTAAACAAAAATAATGTCTGCATACATTTACCTCACAAATCAGTGGTATGCTTGAGTGCCTTTCTACTCCGCAAAAAGTGCCCTTTTTTTCCCATAAAAAATGCCCTCTTTAAGAAATTTACCCTGCCCTTTTAAAAAAAAAATGTGAACACTAGTTATAAATAATGTCATAATAACATATGAAACCGGACGACATAAAATCAGAGTTCCACTGTATTTCCCATTACTGTGTCAACTTTATTAAATGTTAGTTGAAATAACTTCTGTTTTTATTTTCTTTCATTTTTAAAGTTATGTTAACATTTGTGTCATATGTAACAAATAAATGTTAAAGAAGTCACTATAATTAATGTTTGACTAGTATTTAAAACACTTGTAAGGACACTTTTTCATCAGAGATCAAGTCTGTTTGTGTAAAGAACACTTATACTTTCTTTAAAATATTTTTTATAACAGGTAAAGATTAAAAACGACGCATCATTTTGATGGGAAAAAGATTTTAAGTACAAAGCATGAAATTGTTCAGTTTCATTGATTCAAACAAAACTTGCAAGTTCCTACAAAAAGGGGAATCAACTATTCCCAGTTTCTCTTAGTACTCCAAAAGTTGTGATCTTATACTGCACTTATATGTTGCTGTGTTTTGGATGACTGATTAATGAAATCTATTTTCCAGGTGAAGTACAAAGGAAAATTGGACTCAAAGCTCTAGAACTCGGAGGCAATGCTGTCATAGGGTATGTTACTGGATTTTTTGAAATAACTGAACTAAATTAAATGTAGTAGTAAAGTAAAACCAAGATTTCCAAATCACTTTTAACTTGAACTCAGTTTAACTAATGTTGATTTCCTAAAAAATTCGGTTCTTTTTTGTTTAAGTTTTGATGATTAAAATATACCATATTTCTTGATCACCAGAAGCAGACATTCCCTCTGCTGGCACCAAATAATCTGGGATTTTAATGCTCAGTATTTGGTGGAATCAGAAGGGTGGTATGCACAATAAGCTGCTAAATCCTGGTCAAACCATCCCTGGAGACTTCTGCAGGCAGCACTTGATCTGCTTAAAGCTAGCTATAGCCGAGAAACGTCCAGAATATGCGAACGGACACGAGTCCATAATCTTTCATCATGACAATGTTTGACCTTGTGTTGCTGTTCCGTTTGAGAGCTATTTAGAATTTAGTGGATGGGAAATTCTGGCTCACCCACTTTATAGCTTTATAGCCTAGACCTTACCCCCTTCCGACTGCCATCTGTTTTGATCGATACAGAATGCTTTGGCTGGAATACGCTTACCTCTAAAACTGAGTATCAAAATTTGGCTCAATTCGTACTTGGCTAGAAAAGATGAACACTTCTTCCATGACGGAAGCCATAAATTGGAAAAAGTAGTGGCTAGCAATGGACAAGACTTTAAATAATGTGTTAATTTATTTTATCTTTCAAATAAATGCTTTTTGTAAGCAGAGAAACGGACTGAATTAAGTTTAACATGCAATATTTGCATACCTATACCTTATTCATACACTTACAGATGTCACTTATAACTGAATACTTTACAAATATTTCAATAAAAATTTGTTTTCTCAGTAGTGAAAAAAAAAATCAATTGTTTGAAGAACTATTAAATTTATGTTTTCTTCCATGTATTGTTTTGAAATGTTTTAATAAATATTTGTGATGCATCTTGTGTTTTCGTTGTCTATTTCATTAAAGTAAGCTCTTGTTTTCTCAAACATTGTTTCCTTAAATCTACTATTTATATGCGGGAAAGGGTAATCTTTCAATTTTTTATAATATAAAGATGCTAACTAAATTCTCCTTATTTTATTATTTTTTGCTTCATTTGGTCTACATATTTTCCCTAATGCTGTGATAAATGGACTTTCAAAAACAAAATAACTAGTGACACGTAACTTTGAAATTTATTTTGAATCTTAACTTTTTAAAAAATGCCATTGTAATTTCTCTGCAACCTTTTTTTTTTTTTTTTTGCTTTTGAAATAAAAAATCTTTTCAATTAACATTTTGCATTCATCAGCAAGTTAGTATTATATTATATGATTTGTTAGTTAGAAAATAGAATAATTTCCAGAAAAAAAAGCAAAACTTATAGTTCAATCAATATATGTGGATAAATTTGGTAATCGTTAAATGGTTTTCATCAATATTTGTTTGTTGATATTTTTAGTATTAACACGAACAGAATGTTTTCCATACAAGTTACTTTTAAGTGCTACTAGTCTAGATTGCTCACATCGCTATTATACACACCACATCGCTAGATTGCTAGCCTATTTCCTGCTCTTAGTGACATCACAATGTCGCTCCATGACTTTCTCGTATCTGAGCGGTTTTTTATTTAATTAATTTTTTCCAGAGTTGAAGGGGAGTGTGCAAGACATAAAAGTGTCATTTAAACGGTGCTATTTCGAACTGGTGCTAATTAGGTTTTAAAGGCGAAGGAGTGATAATTTTAAGTGAGTCTGCATATGAAATCTATGGAAGGAGGGTTTGTGTTAGCCGCAGCATGCTATAGTTGGAGCAAATCTAACCTGACAGTATCACAATGCTGTGGTTTTGTAACCTTCACAGGGCATCAGATTACGTTTGCTCCAACTATAGTTTCTTTATTTATTCCAGCTACCACCAGTGCTTTGATTTGGAGGGCGAATCTGGCATCGTGGTGCGTGGCATCGGAACGGCTGTGATCCTCACGAAATCGACGGACGCAGACGATTCCTCGGCCTCCCCCATCGAGACCCTCAGAGAGTGAGTATTTCGGCTCTTGTATGCGTTTTAGTAAAGTGAAGGTTTCAACAAACAAATGGTGTCCGAGTGTCAATGTGTGCAGTTTGGAAATGATCAAAATTGGTCAAGGGAGGATCCAAAAGTTTTTCAAGGGAAGGGAGATTGATTTTTTTCTTACTTTTTACTATGTATTCTGTTTTGCAAGTATTGATCACATAGGTTTCAGACTTCAATTTTTAAACATTTCCGAGGGAAAGAGCCCAAAATTCCTTCCTTCAGCATCAAACTTGTTTAAAATTAAGTTTTTTGAACTTAAATGTAAAAATTTACTGATGGAGTGTCCTCAAAGGGATCGCTAAATCGCCCCTCCCTTGTATCCACCCCTGCCTTTGGCTGCTGAGGTCATAATCTCTCCTTGCTCCAGCCTGATTCACTTTACTCCACATGAAGATGCGTCTCATACAGGGGCACCTGATGGGAGGTCACTATGACCTCCCAAAAGTTTCCTTATTCATCAGCAAGTTTTGCCTGGTGTCTCGGTAAATTTATGTTTTAAAATTATTATTAATATTGATTTTTCATATCATTCGGCAAAATTCGCAGACTCCTTTGGTAAATTGCGAATTTCCCCCACCCAAAATTTTAAGTTTGGGTAAATTGCTTCGGTAACACATTTTATTCACTTAGAACCACTGTGAAGGAGTCGAACTAGCGGACATAAAGGTCATAAAGCAGTAAGTAACCGCCCCTAAGCAAGGGCTAAGGCAGTCCATGGTTGGAATAAACGAGCAGTGTATTGTATAAAGGTCATGTTAAAGAAAAAGTTGCAACATTTATCAAATGTAATAAATCCTTCTTTTAACGCTTTTTAATTGTTTTCTTTCAACCTTTTTTGGTTTTTGAGTATGTTAAAGTTTGAATTTTTTTTTCATCGTAAGCAAGTTTAATTAAAAACTAATTGTAAAAGGACTGTGTCTGCTACTTTCTACGTATGGAAAGGTTTCGATTTTACTATTGCTCGTTTCAGTAAATATCTTTTTGTTAATGATTGCTTTTAATCAAAAAAGTATCATTTTAGTTTGGCTTTTCAATTTCTTACGGCTTTATTACAAGTTCCTTTTTTTCACAATAAATTTATTGCTACGTGATCATTTATACGAAAAATTCGCGACTTCAAATTTCGGCTGTTTATTTTTTTTTTCAGATGCTCAGGCTTTTTTTTTTCATTTAACCTTTTGGATCCGGGCTGTTTTTTAGAAATTTTTCTTTCGACCCAGGTAGTACGACAGTTGAACCACAGATTTCTTTTCCATTGAAAAGAGAAGGTATAAACTGTCGTACCAGACGTATGAAACCTTGAAAAAATCCCCGGCTCCAAAGGGTTCGAGTGAAAATCTCAACCCCGTCCTCTAAAAAAGAAAGACTTACGGTACAGCATGTGTACCGCCCAGCTCTTAAAGGTTAAGTCCTTTACTCAGAAACTATGAAAATATGAAATCATGATGTATCAACATTAATTTTGTAACCGTTTAGTCCAAAGGGCTAATCGGAGAAATTTTCGACTGTGCGTCGAAAAACTCTTAAGGTTTGCACCGCCTGTTAGTGAATCCATCAATTTATTATATAGTTTTTGTACTTAATTAATTGACCTTGAATGTTTATAGATGGCAATAATTTTAATGATTATTCATAGATATTCCATAACACTCACTGGGATGGTTGCTTAGAGCCCGTATAAAAAAAAATAGAGCTCGTATTTTTTCACTTACTTGTGTTCCAGCTTCAATCTTTCAACATCTTTAAAATCTGCATCTCATTGTGAGCATTTTTTCAATTAGAAACATGCATTTAAAACAAACAGGTTCGGAAACAGAGATCTTGCAGGTCAAACAGGGACACGGTGTACAATAGAGAAATATTCAGTTGCATTTTTAAAAAATGTATGGAGGCATTCTACGGAAAAAAACAGGCATTTTGCTCCAAACGTGACAGCTCATGTATTTCATTAAAAATAATAATTTAAAAGGATAAGGAGTAAAAGTTTTTCTGCTTAAAAAATCACAGAAATATGTGATTCCTTTAGCAAAAAGTGTAAAATTATTACTTTTTAATGAAATATATGACATGTCAAACACTGGACAACATGGCAGCTTTTTCGTGGAATGACCCTTTTGCCGGGAACTTATGCAGTTTTTAAATCACATAATCTGTTCTTGAGATAAAGTCATGTATTGTAGGGAGAAATTACTTTTGCATGCAGGGAGTGTCACAGTTCCCTTTGGGGTTTGCAAGATAATTAAAAAAAAACAACAACATATTAACAATACAGCAATAACGTTGACTTTACTAGAGAAAAAAACTGAAAGTTTTGTTTCTCAAATGTTCGAAATATGAACCTTTCATAATGTGGCATATGTCAAGTCTTAAGTCTCATTCTTGTTTCATACGCAGTTCCATGTTGCAGTTCAGTTTCCAATCTGATGCCCCACATAGAGGTTTGCCATTTTCTCAACAATGAGCTTTTTGGTCATTGGATTGGACAACATTCTGATGATTAAAATCACCTTCCTCCATAGCCACCCCTCTCTCCGGACTTTACTGTACATGATTTTCTTATGGATCTGAGGTTAAATCAAAGTTCATGTGTTCTTGCCGTATGTGACACATGATTCTTAATATCTGTGTCAAAAAATCACAGCTCCATTGGCTACCATTGATTGTGAACGTGTCACAGCAAGTTGTTGTTGTTGTCATGTGCCATTTAGGCTATTATTTTGGGATGCGTTGCTTTACTTTTCCAACTGTACCGTAGTTTGGTGGGAAGTCCGACTTCTACGCTACGCACATGCCAAAGGACCCTTTTATAGGGTATTCAATCATTCATAGCTCAACAACACATTCACACAAAAGATGAGAAAGACAGGAGAAAGAAAGTACATCCACGCACGAGCCGAGTTTCGTACCAGAACCTCCCCGTCCCTCCGTCCGCAATAAGACTTCTGGCCACTAGACAAGGGGATCAGCATTACAGCCAGTGAACCAAGAATTAGACTTTCGACTTGATTTGGCGCAATACTACAAATTTACATGTCGAACATTTGCAAAACACACCTGGTGCAGTTTCTTCGTCCTTGCTGTTGCTGTTTGGGTAACATGTTTGTTTGAATAAGTCTTCGAACTCTGGAGGAAATTGCAGCACACCCTGTATTTATGTGTCATTTTAGCCTCTTAAGAATAGTACATTATATTTTATTCCATTTTTTAACACTCACTGATATCTCATTTTGATTATTTACTTTGTTACTGTAAAATGACAGTTATTGTGTGAGGTAAGTGTTTTCTATCTTCTTTTTCTTATAGCTAGTGTTTGGAACTTTACTTAACAGGATGTAGAGTTAAATGCTTTGCGAAATCATAGTTTGCTTCTTTCATGCACGCCTTCACTGAGTAACATTAGGAAAAAATGATCGTTGGAATGGCAACATGAAGAAATATTTTCATTGCATGTGTAAAGTTAAATTCTGCTGGACTTGAGAGTGCTATTTTAGCTTCTTTTTTTTTTTTTTTTTTTGTCTTTTAAAAGTAACATTTATGCAAAAATATATTCATTTATTAAATTAAGGTTAACACACTGTACTTAAAGTACTTAGAATGATCAAAGGAGTTTTACAATTCTGGAGCTACTATAATTCAAAGCTTACGAGGCGATCCTCTTCATCAATGCAAAAGAAAAAAGCGAGAGGGCAAGTGAACAAAGAAAGCGGGACAATTTAGAATATAACGCTGCTCTTTTTCAGTATTATGACGTCTTTAGAAAAGTTTGAAAAAAATGTTGAAGCTTCTATATAGATATGTAAATTGATTACTCATACTTTGTCTAGGTCCTCATACTAAGACATGCTAGATTCCAGTCTGTTCACTCTTTAATCTCACTTTCTTTAGTACATATCATATACTACAGTAGAATTTTTTCTGCACTTTTGTTTGAAGACATTTTTTTCACAATAACAAATTTTTAGGTGTCTCAATTTTGTACTTTGACATTAATATGTAGGCACAGGCAGCCAGAAACCATAAAAGTCACGTTATCCAAAACGCAGGACAAAATGCTAGTAATCCTGTTTTTTTTTTTTTGTTTTTTTTTTACTTGCTTCTATTTAAGATTGCTGTGAACCTTATTCTCACACTCCCTCTTTTTTTTTCTTATTTTTTTGCGACAATGATGAGGTTCACTTCACCAGCTTTGAACTATGTTCATTTGCGTTTTAAGTCTCTGTATACCATTTTGTTTGTACTTTTAATTTTGTTATGTCATTCACTTTTTATATATTATTGCTAAGTTTTTGACATTCTTCAAGTGCTCATTTATGAACTGAGTGAAAATGAATCTCGAAAATAATTATGCTGCATAATACAATAAAAAATCTTTATAATACTGTCTTGGAATCTACAACTCTTCATTTTATAGATTGTGGTATGTCGATTATTTTATCACACAAAAGAAATAAAATTTGGAACATATGAGACTCATTTTATAATTCTTTTTAAGAGCATATGATACATGAAAATTATCATTCAGACGTCAATGTGTCACAGAAATATTTCTAAGGAGAAAAAGCACCCCAAAAAACTGCCGATATGAGGTGCTTGTTCAAGCTACTTAGATGGAAATATGCAGTTAAGTAATTATAAGAAATCCGCAACCATGCGAAGGATTTTCCAAAACGATGTATTTCCCGGAGAACACGAATGTATCGATTTCTTTTACAAATGTTTGAAGAACTACTGTCCTTAGAAGAAAGCATAGCCATCGTTTCATAGAAAAAGTGTGACAAAGCGTGTAAAGAGGTGCCCTAGCTGAACCAACGAAAATACGAAAAATAACCACCAGCAAGAGCCAATATCAGACTACTTGTGAACGAATTCGCACGACCCAGTATCGTCAGATGAGGATGGTGGTCTAAAATGTTTTTCACCAGTTTGTTCTGATTCGTTTGAATTTGTTCGCAAAGATATTGGTCTTTGTTGGTCGCTGTTCTAAGTATTTTTCCTGGTACAGCTGATGCACTTCTTCATGCGTTTTAGCATCCAATTTCTAGAACACGATGGCCATTCTTTCCTCCATGGACAGCGTTTCTTCAAACATATGAAAAAGAAATCAATGCATTAGCGTTTTCTTGGAAATGGATCGTTATTTTTTGGAATACCTTGTATTTTGGAAAATGAAATCATTAGGAGCATAATTTCATTCATTAAATAGTCATATTCATTTCCATTTCTGTCGTTTGGACTAGCGCCATTTATTGTAGGTTTTAATATTTTTTTAATGTCTGAAAAATTGAAATAAGAAAAATAAATCCCATGACTTAGCAAGGTTAACCTTGCACACGTTTCGCATATTTGTTTGGTTTGTATAAATTTTAAAAATTGCTATGGACTTTTTGGCCGCCTTGAGCTTGTTATTTTTTTGTAGATATAAAAGCTTCTTGATTAACAGCGGCCATTCATGCGCAATTTGCTTTGTTTCATACTGACTTCACACCGATAGCGACTGTTTCTGTGCATGGCATTGGCGCAATATGATTCACTTAACTTTGCCTCCATGCGAGGCTGTCATTCATTTCATCATTGAAAACTGACTTCCATCCAGAGAACTACGATTTATTCTACTATGACATAAAAGAAACGGAAAAGCTGTCAATGTAGGTGTGAAGCCATAATCAACGACATATTTTATGATTCGCCGGCTTGAAACTAGCGTTCCACCGATTTTGCACTCATGCCTTAGCTATTGTTTTTTAACAAAATTTTTAATGCATTTGCTTGAATCATTTTGTAATTTACATGATTGATTATTTTGAAATGTATTTGAGGAGGAGTCCCGAACAGGTTCGTGGTTTCCGAGAGTCCGTTGTTAAAGTACCCCCCCCCCCCGAACAACGTTATCATGTCTTCACCTCAATACTCAATATTCAATCTTCCCCTGGTGCAGTATAGCATGTTAAGGCTCTTGATTCATTGAAAACAGAAACTGGTTTCAGTTTTCTAAATATAGTTTCTGTTTGCTCGAGTTCGCTTAGTATGGGAATAGGCCTCTGGCGTACATCCATGCTCTCGTGTGCCACGTACAAGTTCAGGACTGCTCCAGCAGTTTTAGAATTGGTGCCTGCCTTTTCTTGCGCGCGGATTTGAATGCATGTATTTTGATTTCCCCCACGCCCCGCATATAGCTAATGAATGCTTCTGCACCCACTCAGAGAATGTGCCTTTCACTTCTTTCTCTCTTCTGCCCTTTTATTCATTTATTTATTTTTTAATCTTTATTTTTTTTTTTTTTTAATCCTGGAATCTCTGACATAAATTGCATTGTTCAACCGATAAGTAACGGAAAAACAACCAATTCCTCCATAAGTATGGCGCTTAGTCGAGTTTGCACACTCTAATTATGCGTAAGAGAGACAGAAACGGAACTATTTCCTCAGAATCGGAAACAGATAAATCTAACTTTGTTGGTCAAAGATACATGACATATGCTCAAGGTTTCCAGGCTTCCGCAATCAAAAATTTCTCCATTAATTTCATTTGGGTATTTTATAATAGTCCCTTCAACCAATGATTGCTCTGTTTTTGTTTGAAGCTATATGGCAGCCTGCGCCAAATGCTTTAAATATTATATCGGAAATTTGATAGATGCTTAAAAGAAATTTTGGGCATTACGATGACGGGTACATCAAATAGAACTTTTTTACTCTTGGCAAGTAATTTTCTTTTCATTTACTGTCAACATGTTCTGTCACAGTTAGAAGAACTTAATTGTTTAGCAATGACACACATTATTATATCGTTTTTATTAACCTACTTTAAACAAAACAAGCCATTAAACAAAATGAAAAAAGTAATAAAAAAATACCCTTTTATCGTTTCGCCGTTTGATATTTGAGCCCTTTGTGTGGTGGAAGTTCCTTGTTATGACTAGAGCTTACATTTTTGACCATAAAAAGCTGCCAACTAGTATAATTTAGCCACAGTATGTATGAATTTGATTCGTTCCTACAGTTTATTAGTTTTGAACATATTTCAAATGTTTCGTTTACTTTAAGATCCAATGTTTATCAAACGAAAAAACAAGGACTCCGTACATTTTTAATGATATTTTCACGATCTTATTGATTCTAAAGAAACCACTTATGCAATTAATTAAAAGTTTCGAGGCTAGACTTTTGAACATTTGCCAACTTAGGCTGTGCTGGTTTATTTTATTTGTTGAAGTCGAAACAGTATTGTCAAGCCATGTCGAAATACTTTCGGTTCCTAGTTCTCCGAAAGAAAAGGAAATTTCGCATTTTCTTCATTATTAGAAGTTGGTATCGATAGATAATATGCTGCTACGACCTTAGCTTAAAATATTAAATTAACTCACGAGTGCAAGGGCTCGTTATAAACGGTTCAACTTTGCTTTTTTGTTTTAGAATAAAAATATTTTCTTTTCTAATTGAATCAATAACAAAATAATAGTGTTTGAGTACGTTTTGACCCTCTAGACTATGTTGCACTAATATTCATTAAATTTTGCGACTTCTAAAAGTAAATTGTGATAATTTTTAATTTGCAAGGTTGGTAGCTCTGTATTAGTAGTGTTGAGTAACATTCCCTTTGCGTAATATTTTCTTGTAGCATGTGAGTAAGATTTTTAGATTGCTGTATCGTACGTAACCTGGAGAAATAAGAAGTAATAATATCTAGCTATAACCGCACTTCCTAGTAAGCATTTTTGATGGTTCTAACCTGGGAAACCTTTCTTTCTCTTACTTAACTTTTTCTCTTTGCTTCTTTTCTTTCTTCTATTACATATCACATTAGATTAGTTTTTTCTTTTTCATTTCTTATAATTTGAAACTTCTGTTCTAGTTGATCCACGAACTGCCTTTCCTTGATCCTGATATTCTAGCTCTTGATCCATTAAACAATCGCTTTAAGAATACTATAAATTTAAATGGTTTACCTGCGAATGAAGCCTTTCTATCCAATTTTTCCTGCGAAGGGAAATGAACAATGTACGTAATTGCACAAAAAGGTTGCGGTTCAGAATTTCAAAGCCATCGTGTAAAAAGTTTCACTTTTATAATGCAAATGTAATTTAAATTGGTTTCAAACCAACTTTTCTTTTGCTGATGGTTCTCTCCAAACTCCAAGCTGAGGTCCCCAAACACTTTTCCCCAGCTACAGCTCTAGATATTTATTATTATATGCACTCAAACACTTTAATGCATACAAATTATAGTCTAATTGACGACAGATGCCTGATCGCATAGTGGTATGTCTCAAAGACTGGCATCAACAAAAATGTATCATTGAGGGTTTTTTTTTTTTAACCTACGCTGATACACAAATAGATATAGATAGCAGGGCCTGATTAAGATATCACGGGGTCCTAGGCCAAATACTTTTTTTGGGCCCCCCATAATGAATCTTTTCAATTTTAAGCATGGGATAAAACAAATTTAGGCATTGACTACAACAATTTTAGCCATTTGGGGGCCCCTAAATTGTGGGGGCCCTAGGCCGTGGCCTAGTTGGCCTATTCAGTAATCAGGCCCTGATAGAGAGATGCCAATAGATATAAGTCAACAGAGAAATGTAATAAAGGGCATTTTAGTGCGAGCAGGTTGATGTGGAAATGGAGTAAAACAAGCTGTGTGTAAGGTATTAACGAAGTTCCTTTTCTATATAAAAGGGCCATATATGCCATATGTCATTATGTATGATATATAACATGTTTCAAATGCCCGTCGCTGCTCCTCATGACGCAATGGATCCGAGTGGTTCAATTTTCAATGACTTTGCTGCACAGATCCGGCAAAATTTGAGTGATGGCATAGGTTACGTTATCTTAAAAGTCATCGTTATAGATTTACGCCTTATTTGCACAGACATGTGACTTCAGCCAACCAAACAAGAAAAGGATATCTGTGTTAAATTGCGCTATCCTGGTGGCCATTTCACGTCACCTCTGCGAGGGCCAATCATATTGTCCTTGCATAATGTGCATCGTGAACTCCTTTCTGTTGAAATTACATATCGTCTTCGCCCATATCTTTCAGTTTGAGCCGGAAGAAATTTGTTATCAACGGTCTGTATCGCTTACTGTTGGTGGTGACAGCATTATCGAAAAATATATATAAATGACGCCTCCCACACAAAACCCACGCCGAACCAAAAACAAATCAGGCTAAATATCCGTAAGGAGTGAAAGATGAGAATTTAGCGTTTTGCCGAGGCCACATCATGTGGAGGCGCCTACCATTATGGCCGAATATTGCCACCTGGTGAACCTCGTGTGAGTTGGCGTCGTCCCATAGACGGCTGTGAAGGGCCACCACATCTGCCGCAAAATGGGCGCAATGATTGCACTAAAAAACACTAATTTTGATAATAAAGTTTTGTCATTTGGACGTACTGCTCAGTCACGTAACTTGCCATTGTGATTCGACATTAGTGACGGAATAATAAACAACAGATTCGGCAGATGCTACTAAAACAACACGGTCGTCAGTATATACCCGCGCCAATTGAAAGACCCTTCATATAAATCGATAGACCATAGAAGATAAATATACATAGCTGATTAGACAGATATAAATAGATAAAAATATTATAGGTACAGAGATTTTCCCTTTTGGTAGATAAAATTGGACTGCAGAATTTAAAAAAAAAAAAAAATCAAATTTAAACGCTATAAGTCATGTTCTCTAGTTGAAACCTGTTTTTTTAGGTGAAAAAAAAACTTTGTCGAAAAGAAAGTTTTTGATTAGTGCTGTCTTATTGCACATTTCATTTCTTCATTGGAAAGGTTATAATCCCTTCTTCCTTCCTTCGTTACGCCAAAAGCAAAATAATAAGCCCAACCCCACCAAAGCGCAGGACTCAAGGAAAGGCATTTCTTCTATGTGTCCCCCCGCAGGCAGTCTCCCACGAGGGTCGTCTCTTCCCGCCTCTTCCCCGTCTCTCGCTCCCGCTCTCCGTCTCCCGTCGACCCCCGAGAAAAGGCGCGCCCCAAGCGGTTCGCCTCCTTCAAGGGCGCAACCTCCTCGCAACTCAAGCGCATCTGCTCTGATCCCCTCTACCCCAGGTCATCGCCCCTGGCAGAAGAGCAGCAGCAGTCCGGATCGCCCTCCGAGAGGACTTCGTGCCACTCGCCCGCCAGACCCGCCCTCTCCTCCGCACACAGAAGGTCTTCGGATTCCGACCTCAGCAGCACGCCCAAAGGTGAGTACCTCTCTCTCTCTCTCTCTCTCTCGCATTTTAAAAATTGGGTTTTTACATAATTATCGACCGAAATCGTTACGTAAAGGAAAGCATGCATTATAAATTGAAGTACAGTGCACGCCGCTTATTAAAATCACATTTGTTCCGAGGATATTTGATTTCATTTTGCGGTTGATTTTATAAACCGGCATATAGAAATTGCAAGAAGAAAAGGTTTTTAAAGTTTAAACAAAAAAAAAAGAAAAGAAAATAATCCAACCCCCCCCCCCCCCCCCCCCCCCCCAAGATGTGCAATCCGCACCTGCAGCTTTGTTTCTTTTGGTCGTGTGGAATTTATCTTCGTGCTAACTTCTTTCAAATCTTGAGCAGAAAGAAAATTCTGGTTTTATTCAGACAAGAAAAAAGAGTGTTTTCTTTTTTTCCCTGTTTTTAACCGAAAACTTGATTTAATAAAACGGCGCTAATGATTTCATAAAAAGATGGTTTTAACATGATTTGATATAGTAATAATTATGTTCTTCCAGATTTGAGTTCATAAAGCGGCTGATTTTATAATCCAGTGATTTTATTACTGGCGGGCACTGTACTTGCATATTATTCAACAAGATGTTCACCATCGGCAAAAATACTTTTCTCAGCAAATTATGTGACAAAACTGCTACTGTGGTGGAAGTAGGCATCATGGCTGGTCGTAAAAATCCAGGTTCCCTGAATAACACCATCCTCAATCGAGAATTGGTTTTTCTTCACAAGCCTGTTCAACTCGTGAAATATGTGACAATCTGTCAAAGATAAGTCCGGAGAATAAGGTGAATGCGGCAGAAGCTTATAACCAGACGCCTGGATCTTTTGCTGGCCCCCAATTGAGACACAACGGCTGGCTCCATCTTGTAAGAATGTGGCACCGTCCCTATTGACAGTTGCTGACTTTTTTATCCGAAGTTTCCTTTGGCATTTATCCAATTGACATCAGTACACCTACACATTCGTATTAACGGTCTGTTCTCTCTGCAGGAACTTATAATGAACCAAATTTTTGGCAATCCACCAAACAGAAACGAGAATCTTCTGTAGTTTGAGGCTTAGTGTTTGGGTATCAATTTCAAGCGTTTGTTTTATGCAGTCACAATGGTTTGCTCTTGTGATTGTTGTACAGCACCCATTTCTTTTCGACAGTGAGGTTACGGTGCAAGAGTGGGTAGCTAGCCTCACGTTTGTCTAGCGATTTGCATGATTTCACTCGCTATAGACGTTACACCACCGTTAGTTGGTATGGTACCCATGCTTCGAGCCTTTCACCGTGTCCGCTGTCGCCAAATGTCAGGAGACTTTGTGGTGCTACAGAACGTTTGCCTTCGAGTTGTCGTATCTTTGACGTTGGTTGAGTATCGACTTTTTGCCGTAAACAGTACACATCACACCGCATAGGACGACTGGCACCAGGTAAAAGGTTTTACACGATTCATTAAATAGAATTTACATGCAGTCGTAAAAATTGCTCGCTAAGTGGATGACTTAACCTTGATGTCTCTTGACAAAACGGAAAAACACTAGAGCTTTCTTAGCCCGAGATAAGTGTTCTTTGAGAATTTTCTGGGTTGTTTGTTTGCCATCGAGGCGTTAAAGTGCATGGGGTTGTAAAGAGCAGATGAGATGACAATGGAATTAGCTGGCGTTTGATTGCGCTGAATTGGCAACCGTGAGTTTTCTGAATTTTGTAAGGTTTTACTATTACTGCTAATACTATGCTTTTGTGCAAGTTTCATAAATAATTGCTCAATGGTGTCTGTAATTATAAGTGCTAATGCAAATTAGTTAGACTTCAACTACCTGAATTATAGCAAAATATCCAGCTGTAGTCTTTCCTTTTCGAAATTAGAGAACCATCTCCTCTTCTTTCAAATCCTCGGGATCTAGCAGAGCTAAATTAAGTCTAACAAATCATTCACCCTCAAAAAGTCAATGCCAAGATCCTGTCTATCTCCTAGGATCTTCGATAGACAGACCCAAGCATACCAGAATGTGATCTGGAGAAGTCTGCGCTGTGGTACATTTTTTGCAGAGGGCAAAGTCCTAATCTCCACAGGAATATTTGAGGGGCATGATGTATCCACTACGGAGTCGTGTGGTGGCTGTTTGGTATTGCTTATTGATATCAATTGACAGACAGCTTTCCAGCACGATAGTTCTTGTACGAACTGTGGGTCGGTGGATTGAGCCAGTTGTTCTTGGTGCTGAGCTTGGCAATTGAGACGATCTTCGAAGATGTAAGGGGCCCAGAGGGTGCCGTGCCTTCAACTACCCCTGCTTTGTCGAAGCTGTCTGCTACTTCTTTTCTTGGGTTGTTTAGATGAGAGGGAATCCATTGTAGAGGAACGCTATGTGATTGGAAAAGGGTCTTGAGTTTGTGAAGAATGTTCGTGCTCAAGTTTCTCACTTTTTGCCAATTTGCCAGGTGTTCTATGGCACTTTTACTGTCAGAGAGAATCTAAATTTCATTTGTAGGAGAGAGAGTTAATTTTGTCAAGTCCCTCATCTATTCCAAAAGTTCACTACGAAAGACGCAGCAGAAGTCGTTATTTCTTTTCTGGGTCCTTAGTTCTTTCTTTTAAGATTTGACATAAATTCCACTACCTCTACAATGAAATTTATGTCAGTCTTGACCCCACCATAAAGAAAACATATACACTGTGGACAAAATTATAAACTCAAAGATTTAATTTTTTTTGAAATCTAAGCTTAACTCAGTTTGATATTCTTTCATTTATTGGAATAAAGAAGAATAATTGGGGAAATAGTTCTAAATTCAATATAACTCTTTAATTAATTAAAAAGTTGTCACCACAGAAACATAAAATGGCTCATTGCTGTAAAAGTTTTACGACAAGGTAGGACTAGTACTGCCATCATTCGAGATTTTTTCAAGATTTATTGCTTCAAGTTATCAATTGCTGTGGGAACATATTGTTTTTGTTGCTGATGTAATAGAACCATCTGTTATACCCTTACTCCTCTTAAAAGCAAGAAAACAAGAACATGTAATGTATTAATTAGATTAGGCATGTTTCCTCTTTAACTCTAATGTTTTTGTTGATGGTGGAGGTGACCCACGTTGTGGTGCGTTTCATTTCAGGCGGCGGTGTTTGTGACAATGGTGGAACCAAGTCTATCAAGAGACCCGCTGTTGCGCAGGAGAGCCTTAGCATGCTGGTGAAGTATCTTGACCCGTTTCTAGTTTCTTTTTTATAATTTTCTTTTCATTTATTCCCTAGTGCAGGGGTTTCTAAACTTTCCCATTCTTTTAAAGAATTAGAATTCTCTCACTGCCGCCATCGCAGTCATTTATCTTTATGAAATGAGTGCATGTGTGTCACTTTTCCTATTGAAAACAATCAGTAGATGAATTTTTGTCCTTCAGTCAAATTTTAATTTTCCTTTGGTGTAAGTTCCTTTAGTTAAAAAGGAATATAATGATATCTATTGGTAAACTAATTTTGTTTTGTTGAATTATTTCCATTAAATTTTTTAACAATGCCCATTATTTATTTTATTTTAAGATCCCTAATTTGAAAACCTTGGGAGCAGTACACTTTCGAGTAGTCGAAATTTCAGGTTTATGGATCTCTACCGAACATAACATGGCAGTCGTAAAACCATAACCAATAATCTTCTGTCTGAGTGGGTCTTTTTGAAAATTAACAAAAGTATATTTTGTATTTTTTTTTTACTCTTATTTTTATTTCAATTTTAAAGATATATATTTCTTAGTGTTCCTTGTAGCATCTTGTTCTTACACTAAGAAATTTGTGTAAAATTACTCCGTGGCACCATAGCTTCTTCCAATGCAACGGAGTAACTTTCCGGATATTACTGGTGTAAAGTTACGCACCCCTCTGAAGGTTACACCAGTTTTATCCGTTAAGTTACTCCATTGCATTGGTAGGCAACTTTGGCTGCGAAATACTGCCACCGCTTTTGCGGAGTAAGGTTACACAAATTATTGCAGTGCAAGATAAATGGGCCGCAACTGACCCAGACTATGAGCAAACTATGTTAACGATTAAGGACTTATTTTTTAGGAATATCCTTTCTTGACGATGAGACAGTTTCCTCCAGGTTTTGTGCAGCATGTTGGAGGAGTGGTCTCTGCCCGCTCCGTCAAGCTACTGGTGCAGATCAACAATCCAGGTGAGGAAGGATTTCCTTTTTAGTCTAAGATCAGACTTAGGTTGACCTACCCTCAGTTTCCCAATAAGTTATACACATAAAATGCTGATAAATTCCTAACGCAATGGCTTATGGTTATCTAAAGAAAAGTGATCCAATCATAGGGTTCTCGTTACTTGAAGTTCCTGTAATTGAGTAAAACTACTGTTATTATCGCTTACTCGTTTCAAGGGCCTAATAGGTGGTAGCCCGTCCTTAAATTCGTATTATCGATTGACTTCTCGCTCATTGGACCAATGTTACTTCAGTTAACGGTATTTATTTAAAAAGCTTTTTTTATTTGACGTCATTTTACTTTTTAATTGCATAGTTAAATTATATTTTTCAGATTATGTTTCATTTCAGTAGAACTTTTAATGACTTCTTTTATTCATTTGAACCTTGAAATGACAAAATAATGTACTGCACATCCAGATGAGTAAAGTTTTTATGTAACTTTTTATCAAACTTCGGGATAAAAAATAAACTGAAATATTAGCCAAGATTGAACATTCGCTAATTGTGAAGAAGTATCGATACCACTTTCCGGTTACAGATGAACCCGAGACACGTGATGCCTGGTGGACGGAGTTGCGGAAGGAAGTGCGCTCTCATATCCGGGCCCTTGGGTGCAACGTCGTCTTGGGATACATGGAAACCACCAACATCAGGTGAGTTAACGTCTGCTCTGTTTTCATCTTGGGCGATTTCATGAAGCTCCAACAAGATCATTCAAGCTGTAATGTTTCTTGTAATTCTTCAAAGAACTTTACAAGAACCATGTACCCGTGAAATATGGATTAATTCTCACGAGCTACTTAAGGCACTGGCTACATGGTCACTGACATGATGCCAGATCAGAAATTTACCTCCCTAACAATTCAAGGATTCTTAATCCTCCGAATAGGACAGCTCGCCTGAGCCTTTTTCAAAGAGCTTTTCCCAGCACGGTCTCCAAGTCGACGCTGACGCTGATATCTCGAACAAGAATTCGACTACCATGAGGAACTTACTTTTTCTCACTGGAAGCCGAAAGGTTTTTGTGTAGATGTTAGACTCCTTGCCCATATTTGGGTATGGATCCACTTCCGAAAGTAAAACTAGTCCTGAGGCCATGCGTTTTGTATTGCATAACCTATTGAACTCAAATAAAGAATTGGTGTTACATATTTAAGTGAAACCAAATACTGATTTGTCTATCTTTAAATAAAACTAGGTCGTAGGGAGCTCAGCTGTTGTAACATAGAGTTCGGGGATAACGTTCGATGTCTGAAAACGTAAAAGCTGTATCGAGTACTCTTAGAGAACGTGCTCACTAATTTTGTGCACTCGATAGTTCTATGGTTGGGAGCTAGAAAAATTACCATTGGTACAGTATATAACAAGAAAATATATTTTCCCTTCATCTTCGCATCCAAATTGAGAAAATGACTGGTTGACGTCATCTCTCGATTGTGATGTTGAGATGAGAATAATCTTTCCACTTGGCCATCTCTTTTATTGCACATAAAAGTGCGAACGGCAGACAGGTGTAGTGCTTCCGTATTTTAAATTAACATAGTTGGCTAATATGACAGATTATAAGCTTTCTCTGGCATTTAAATTTTCGCCAATTTTGTGGCGTTTTGAAACTTTCATAAACTGCGCTCCGGTAATTCTGCCTTTGCAACACTGAAAATTCTGACCACAACAAATGCCTAATGCGTCTTATATTTATGGTCTTATCGAGATTCTTTTGGGACAATTCCACTGTACCAAAAGTGTAATTTTTTCTTTGAACAGCCTACAAAGACTCTAAATTCGGGTAGATTTTTTTCTTTTTTTTTTTGATTGAGCGAACTTTATAAAGAACATGGGTTATACTTCTATACAATACAGTTATAAAGATTTCCAGAAACAATATTTAACCCTTTAACGTCAGGTGTGCCGAATTCGGCACATACCTCCAGAATCATTTTGCCTCAGTTTCTAAGTGAGTTATTCCACAATAGACCATTGTGACGTTTTCGGCACATTCGTATCTGCCGGCAGCAGTAAGTCTTTAAAAAATAGGTAGGTGTGTTTCCTATGGTCTCCCTTGATTGAGATTTGGAGGGAAAAAAATGTTTCCTTAAGTTAAAAAAAAAAAATGTTGTCTAGAAAGGGTTAAATAATATGTTTTGCTCAGTAATGGACGCATCTCGTAAGATACGTCCATTAAGCCCCCCCCTCCCCCCCCCCACACACATAAAAAATGTTTGAAAAAACTGTAAGTCATAAATTTCTAACCTTTATAAATGCTATCATATTTGTAAAAAAATGTTTTTGCTCATAAGTAGTCCCTTGCAGGAACAAATTTTTAAATCTTTGATAACAATATCTTTGAATAAACAACAAAAAAATCTGCAAAAATGAATTGCATCAAAATGTAGATTTCGGGCCTTTTAAATTATAACAGCAGAAATCTTCAAGGTTTAGTTGCACGTTATAGAAATAGTCCATGTTCTTCACGAAGTTTATGCAACAGAACAAAGATCTAACACCTTTGTAGTCCTTGTGGAACGTTTGGAGTCCTTGTTTTATGTGGCAACTGATCATTGAGAAGGAATAAAGGTGTAAGGAACACAGATGAAACACAGACCCCAAGTAATGTGGCACAGTTTAGAGTAAAGTATTGGAAGAAATCAGATTTCTTTCACTTGTTTTACGTAAAACATGTCTCTCCTTCGCCGATGTTGTACCATGTGGTTTGGGATCTTTGTTTCAGCTTTATCTAAGCCTTGATTGGACTTGCTCCCTCCATTCCCCAATATCTGCTCCAAGCAATTGATGCTTTTATTAAAATGGAAATGCCCTTTTGTAGGCTGAAAGTTATTTTTTTTTCTGTTCTGATTGCAGCGACGACATCTGCGTGTTGTCTGCATCCGGCACTGCTGCCGTGCTCAGCAGTTCGGAGCAGGACGTGGGGCTCTCCTCCAGCCTCCAGCCTCGACCGAGCCTCGTCATCGAGCACGAGAAGGTCCCCAAGGAGCGGTCTTCCAAGGGAGACATACACGCCCCTGCCCTGGGAAAGCACGAATGGTAAGTGCAGCACTGTAAAAAAAAAAAAGGTCTAATGTTACCGTTGTGAATGGATGTAACGTTGCAGAACTTCTGGAGTACGATGTTTTAATTTTAAGAAAACTCTAATTGTTGCAGGAAAGTTTCACGTAGCCTGTGTAAAGTTCCATCAAGTATTAAAATTACTGGTGGGTTTTTTTCAAAGCGCATGCGTTGAGACTTCCATCGGCACAGAGCTCTTAAAGTCTAATGACGAACCTTAACCGGCCGAGTGGTAAAACGCGCTTTCTCTGTGCTCGGTAAGTTCGAGGTTCGATCCTATCGTGTGTTACTAAAATAATTTACGAATTTTTTGTCAAGTTGATTGGGAAAGCATGAAACTGAAAAACATTAAATAAACGAATAGTTGAAAGTAATTTTCCAGCCTCTTTCTCTATTGACAGAGAATTCTAGTGTAACCTTACACAGAAATTGGCGAAGTGGTTCGGCGTTGACCTCTTTCTATTGAAAGCCTTTTAAAAATTCGCAATGCTATTTTGCTGTGTACATATGTACAAATACCTATTTCCATTATCACTCAACGAAGACACGGGACAAACGATTTATTCAACATTAAAAGCATACACACCAGCGACGAATTTTATTTAGCCTTTTAAAAATTCGCAATGCTATTTTGCTGTGTACATATGTACAAATACCTATTTCCATTATCACTCAACGAAGACACGGGACAAACGATTTATTCAACATTAAAAGCATACACACCAGCGACGAATTTTATTTAAAAAAAAAAAACTATGTAAAATCACGGTCCTGATTTTTCGATTGTTTAAATTTTTCGGTGCAAATACGACTGATGGTCGCTAATTTCTAACACTAAGGGCTTTACAGTATTCTTGATAAAATGACGTAATTCGTGTGTCTCTACTCTAGTGAGAGTAGTATTTATGCACGAAGGAGTATTTCGTGCTTTTTTAGCCTACTTTCCCGTTAAAAACAAAAGAAAGACGAAAAAAGTATTAAAAGTAGCTTAATGCATCTAAAAAATATCGCCAAGTCCAAAAAATATCGCCAAGTAAAAAAAATATCGCCAAGTTAGAAAAAATGAAAAGGTAAATTGAATATCGAAAAATTAAAAATTTGAAAGTAGGGTATTGAGATGGGGAATTTGTGTGTCGGTCTGTCGGTCGGTCGGTCTGTCGGTCGGTCGGTCTGTCTGTCCCCCCCTAATAACTTTTGAATGAACATTCCGATTTGGACAAACTTTTTTTTGTTGGAAAGATCTCGGCGAGTACAGCTAATTCCCATATTTGATTTTTCGATTTGAACAATTTTTGGTTCAACTTTGAACCGTTCAAACAACCGGTCCCGCGATGCTAACTTTTGAGTGAACAGTCCGATTTGAACAAACTTTTTTTTGTTCGAAAGATCTTTTCAAGGATACTTCATTCCCGTATCTACATTTTCGATTTGAACAATTTTTCGTTCAACATTGAACCGTTCAAACAAGCTGTCACCCCTAATAACTTTTGAATGAACAGTCCGATTTAAACAAATTTTTTTTTGTTCGAAGCATCTCGGGAAGGATACTTTATTACCGTATTTAAATTTTCAATTTGAACATTTTTGGTTCAACATTGAACCATTCAAGTAACCTTTCCCCACCTAATAACTTTTGAGTGAACAGTCCGAATGGAATAAACTTTTTTTTTGTTCGAAAGATCTCGGCGAGTACAGCTCATTCCCATATTTGATTTTTCGATTTGAACAGTTTTTGGTTCAACTTTGAACCGTTCAAACAACCTGTCCCGCGATGCTAACTTTTGAGTGAGCAATCCGATTTGAACAAAATTTTTTTTGTTCGAAGGATCTCAGCAAGGATACTTCATTACCCTATTTAAATTTTCCATTTGAGCATTTTTTCGTTCAACATTGAACCGTTCAGAAAAAAAAAAAACATTAGCGTCTACGGGGAATTTAGGTTGAATGTTGATCCTGAACTTAAAGTCGGATTTCCTTCAAACTAACTTTATAAGAAAATGGTTTTGATAAATAGTGTTTGTAAAGTACTTTTCTGAGTAATCTTCTGTGAGGACTTTGATTCCGACTCCGACTCCGCAAACGTGGCGGAAATGCAGGCTCAGAAAAAAAAATGACTGACTGTGCAGACGATTTTTTATTTATTCATTTGTTTTATTTTATTTACGATTTTTTTTTGTAACAAAAATTTTTCATTCACGAGAACATTTTATTCTTTATTTATATTTAACAACTGGCAACCGATTAAAAGTAAAATTCGAGACATTTTATTAACGGACGAGTTTTTTTTTTCTTTTTTAGCCTACTTTCCCGTTAAAAATAAAAGAGACGAAAAAAGCATTAATTTTGGCTTAATGCATCTAAAAAATGTCGCCAAGTCCAAAAAATATCGCTAAGTCCAAAAAATATCGCCAAGTTCAAAAAATATCGCCAAGTAAAAAAAAGTCAAAAAGAAACAAAAAAATGAAATAAATATCGAGAAATTAAAAATTTGAAAGTAGGGTATTGAGATGGGGAATTTGTGTGTCGGTCGGTCTGTCGGTCGGTCTGTCGGTCTGTCTGTCCCCCCCTAATAACTTTTGAATGAACATTCCGATTTGGACAAACTTTTTTTTGTTGGAAAGATCTCGGCGAGTACAGCTCATTCCCATATTTGATTTTTCGATTTGAACAATTTTTGGTTCAACTTTGAGCCGTTCAAACAACCGGTCCCGCGATACTAACTTTTGAATGAACAGTCCGATTTTAACAAACTTTTTTTTGTTCGAAAGGTCTTTTCAAGGATACTTCATTCCCGTATCTACATTTTCGATTTGAACAATTTTTCGTTCAACATTGAACCGTTTAAACAAGCTGTCACCTCTAATAACTTTTGAGTGAACAGTCCAACTTAAACGAGCCCAAAAAATATCGCCAAGCCTAAAAAATATCGCCAAGTCCAAAAAATATCGCCAAGTCCAAAAAATATCGCCAAGCCCAAAAAATATCGCCAAGTCCAAAAAATATCGCCAAGCCCAAAAAAAAACGCCAAGTCCAAAAAATATCGCCAAGCCCAAAAAATATCGCCAAGTCCAAAAAATATCGCCAAGCCCAAAAAATATCGCCAAGTCTAAAAAATATCGCCAAGCCCAAAAAATATCGCCGTCCAAAAAATATCGCCAAGCCCAAAAAATATCGCCAAGCCCAAAAAATATCGCCAAGCCCAAAAAATATCGCCAAGTCCAAAAAATATCGTCAAGTTAAAAAAATATCGCCAAGCCCAAAAAATATCGCCAAGTCCAAAAAATATCGCCAACCCCAAAAAATACCGCCAAGTCCAAAAAATATCGCCAAGCCCAAAAAATATCGCCAAGTCCAAAAAATATCGCCAAGCCCAAAAAATATCGCCAAGTCCAAAAAATATCGCCAAGCCCAAAAAATATCGCCAAGCCCAAAAAATATCGCCAAGTCCAAAAAATATCGCCAAGTTAAAAAAAAATATCGCCAAGTCCAAAAAATATCGCCAAGTTAAAAAAATAAAAAGGTAAAATGAATATCGAAAAATTAAAAATTTGAAAGTAGGTTATTGAGATGGGGAATTTGTGTGTCGGTCTGTCGGTCGGTCTGTCGGTCGGTCTGTCTGTCCCCCCCTAATAACTTTTGAATGAATATTCCGATTTGGACAAACTTTTTTTTGTTGGAAAGATCTCGGCGAGTACAGCTCATTCCCATATTTGATTTTTCGATTTGAACAATTTTTAGTTCAACTTTGAGCCGTTCAAACAACCTGTCCCGCGATGCTAACTTTTGAGTGAACAGTCCGATTGGAACAAACTTTTTTTTGTTCGAAAGATCTTTTCAAGGATACTTCATTCCTGTATCTACATTTTCGATTTGAACAATTTTTTGTTCAACATTGAACCGTTCAAGCAACCTTTCCCCCCTAATAACTTTTGAATGAACATTCCGATTTGAACAACCTTTTTTTTGTTGGATAGATCTCAGCGATTACAACTCATTCCCATATTTGATTTTTCGAGTTGAACAATTTTGGTTCAACATTGAACCGTTCAAGCAACCTTTCCCCCCTAATAACTTTTGAATGAACATTCCGATTTGAACAAACTTTTTTTTGTTGGAAAGATTTCGGTGAGTACAACTCATTCCCATATTTGATTTTTCGATTTGAACAATTTTTGGTTCAACTTTGAACCGTTCAAACAACCTGTCCCGCGATGCTAACTTTTGAGTGAACAGTCCGATTTCAACAAACTTTTTTTTGTTCGAAAGATCTTATCAAGGATACTTCATTCCCGTATTTACATTTCCGAATTGAACAATTTTTCGTTCAACATTGAACCGCTCAAGCAAGCTGTCACCCCTAATAATTTTTGAGTGAACAGTCCGATTTAAATAAACTTTTTTTTTTGTTCGAAGGATCTCAGCAAGGATACTTCATTACAGTATTTAAATTTTCAATTTGAACATTTTTTCGTTCAACATTGAACCGTTCAAGCAACCTTTCCCCACCTAATAACTTCTGAGTGAACCATCCGAATGGAATAAACTTTTTTTTGTTTGAAAGATCTCGGAGAGGTTCATTCCCTTATTTCGCTTTTTGGTTTGAACCATTTTTCGTTCAATATTGAACCGTTCAGAAAAAAATTTAACATTAGCGCCTACGGGGAATTTAAGTTGAATGTTGATCCTGGAACTTAAAGTCGGCTTTCCTTCAAACTAACTTTGTAAAAAAAAATGGTTTTGATAAATAATGTTTGTAAAGTACTTTTCTGAATAATCTTCTGTGAGGACTCTGATTCCGACTCCGACTCCACAAACATGGCGGAACTGCAGGCTCAGAAAAAAATGACTGACTGTGCAGACGATTTTTTGTTTATTTATTCATTTGTGTTATTGTATTTATTACTATTATTTTTTTTTTTGGCAGACGATTTTTTTGTAACAAAAGTGTTTCATTCACGAGGGCATTTTATTCTTTATTTATATTTAACAACTGGCAACGGTTTAAAAGTGAAAATCGAGACATTTTATCGACGGACGAGTTTTTTTTCCTTTCTTTGATAAAATGTGTTTTGATGTACTTTGTACTTTTAATTTTTTTTTTTTTTTTTTGAAAACGATTGAGGAATTTTTCTGCGGAAGAACTGTAACAGTTACATTCTTTAAAAGGTGCGACAAAACTTCATTTATTCATTTATTTACTTTTTATGTCTCTATTTCATCTGATGAGAGGGGTATATTTTGCTTTTAGAAATCAGCTTTAAGTGCTAAAAAGGTATGTTTGACATAATGTTTAGTCTCAGATGATCAGGAGAATAATGATCAGATGCTAGAATGCCGATGTCGATGTACGGGAAAGTAGGCTCGTTTAGTTCTTGACAGAACTTCTTGTTTTTTCTTTCTTTGATAAAATACGTTTTGATGCTCTTTGTACTTTTATTTATTTATTTTATTATTATTATTATCATTTATTTATTTCTTTTTTTTTTTGAAAACAATGGAGGATTTTTTCTACGGAGGAACTGTAACAGTTGCACTCTTTAAAAGGTGCGACAAAGCTTTATTTATTCGTTAATTACTTTTTACGTGTCTATTTCATCTGATGAGAGGGGTATATTTTGCTTTTCGAAATCAGCTCTATGTGCTAAAAAGGTATGTTTGACAAAATTTTCAGTTTCAGATAATCAAGAGAACAATGATCAGATGCGAGAATGCCGATGTCGATGTACGGGAAAGTAGGCTCGTTTAGTTCTTGACAGAACTTCTTGTTTCTTCTAAACTTCCTGGATAATATGTAAAGAAAAGTGATACATGAAAAAAATTTGAATTATGTTTAGACGCGGTTACGTGCCTTCTTTTACAGGGGAGAAGATCACGGAAAATCGCCCGGATGCCGAATTTGCCACATTCCCTACTCGGAGTCTAGCGTCCCGTTCCCCACCAACCTGGTACGATGTCACGTGTGTCGGTGAGTGTTTAATTTGCATGAAGACTTTCTTAGAAGCAGCGTAACCTCAATTATCCGTAAACTTTCGATTGACAGAAATTCGTTTTTGAATCACTTTTTTTTTTCAATTTCCGATTGCCGCAGCACATTTAAAGATGAATCTTGCGGGGCAAAACGCGTATTTAAATCTATTTACTTATTCTGGATAACAGCAGAATCCATGGAATAGGAGAGATGGAGTAGAAAGGAAGTATTGCTATAATCATTACTTGATACTCTTTTCATGAATGCTTTGTTTGCAACTGTTTTCCTGAAACCAATTTCTGAATCTAAATTTTCTAATATGTTTACTATTTGCCACTATCTACACTGTTAAAAAATAACCTGGTAAAAAGTACTGGTATCCATGTTGCACCTGTAGCTAATTAGTTACAGATGTCTAGTTTTTTTTAGTGTGAAACGAGGTGCAAGCAGCTGAGCCCAATTTGAGTTCTCGGTGTTCGCAGACCTATTCGAAATAATAAATAATTCGAAGTAATTCAACCCTATGCCAAATGGGTCTTATCAGCTTAGCTGGAATGGAGGATTATATGCTTCGCACCACAAATCATATGGTGTACAAATTGTCGCAATAATCGCATACTTTTTCCTGTACAATTTACTGCAAAATTTGTTGCACCGTAAACTTTATACTTTACAGAAATATTTACTTCAGAATTTGAATCTTCAGTAGTGTAGGGAAAGGTAAGAAATATTAAGTTTGGTACAGAAGTGGAGAAGTGATTTGATGCGACCGAAACTCAGAGGGTGCTGCTTAGAGACTGTCTATAATGTTTTTGCGGTTAGTTTTTAATTTTCCAGAACGTGGTTTTCCATTCGCAACATTGAATATAACAGACCGCACGAGTCAGCTTCGCGGGCCGTAGCTTGTGCACCATTGACTTCATGCATAGCTTAATATGCTACGACCATCAGGAGTTGGCACTGGGCTACGCGGCAGCTCAAAAGAGTCCATTTTCACGAAAGTGCGTTAGATGAAGAAAAATGTTGATCGGAATGGGAAGTTGCGATATTTTGAAATTATACAGTATTATGTGTGTTTATTTTTATTTTTCTGTGTATTCATATTTTTTTTCTCTTGTGAAAGTAAGCACAATTCTTTATTTTCGTAAATTTACTATGGTTGAAATTATTGTACCTAATACTTACTGTGCTCAATAAAAAAATGCTCTCACCATTTGATTTGAATGTATATCCATTAAAAATTTTGTTTATTTTTATCTGAATTTTGTATTATTTTTGAATCCTCATGTGGCTTATAAAACGCTTTGCTGTTGAAGTTTGAAATGCTTTTTCGATTATAATAAAGCCGTATTGTTCGACAGTTTTCTTTTTTTCTTTGTGTTATTATTTAACTAGCTACTTGGCCCGGCTCTGCACGGGATCTATCTCGAGGGAAAATGTTATGTCAAGTGACGCGTGAGTCTAAAAGTCCCGATTAAATTAAAGTCAATAGTCTGCTAGAACTCGGTACGAAAAATTAATCAATCGCCAAAAACTTTTTAAATCCGTCCTTTACAGGAAAAGCCTAAAGCGAAAGCAAGAATTTTATTTGTTTATGTTCAAGAAAAAAATGACAACACCTTTTTCTCATTAATAATTTATTTCACCCTATTTAATTTCTTTCACGCTCGTGCAGACGATTTTTATAAATCTAATTTAAAATGGATATTTCCAAATTTAAAAATGTCCATATCTTTTTTCAGGGTGGAGATATCGATTAGTGGTTTTAAAAACCCTCGGAAGGAAATTTCCTTAAAGGGTATTTTTGCTTTCTTTCGAATGAGACCAAGATCGAGAAGATCCGATAAGTATTTTGATATATTGAGCCATTTTGAAGTAGAAAGAGCCATTTTGGAGTCCTTTATTCGAAATTCGAACGGATCGGTACTTTTTTCCCGCTTAAAAACCACCCAATGATCCTTCCCGGATGCCCAAGTTTCTCCCTGGCAAATTTCGTCCAGATCCGACGTAAACTGGATTTATATAAGGTACACACACACACATAAACACACATATTCTTTGTTTAATGTATGTGGATTTATTTTTCATTTTTTATTTTAGGGTGTGTGGTAATAAGTATCAATGAAATGACAAAAAAAGGAAGAGTCGGTGCAATGTGTTCTAGAAAGATTAAAACATTTCTTTACACAATTGCACTCTTAATAATGCAATATTTTGATCTCTGAAATATTTACCGGAATTTTAAAAGCAGGTAAAACTTGACATGTTAGAGTGGAACATTTAGTTTCAACAAATCACATGTCTCCGTTTTGCTACCCATAGCTATGGCAGTGCTATAATATCTTTTCACCCGAAGTAAGTGCCCACAAGAGTTTTCCTGCCGTTCCGGAAGTTATTTTGGTCCCGTCTTACGCGGGGACATTTCCTCCGACGAAATCCCTACCGATCGATCCGTTTTCCTATTCTATCATCTTCGCTCCGAGGACAGCGGACGCGTTTGAGATGAGTGTCACGCAAAGATCCGACGATCGCCAGCAGCATAAGAATGAAATGGTAGAATTTTTGATCATAGTGGTGCTCTGCTCCGTGACCGTATTCAGCTGCATCTTCTTTCTCACCTTGTTCCAAGACTCTTGTCTGCATATCTGGGTAGAGTCGAAGAATGACACCAACCGAGATGTTGGCACCACCATGGGCATCAGCAACTCTCGGATGTCACCCAGGATAGGGTCGACGATCGCCATCACTGTCTTCAGCAACTCTCAGGTGCCACCCAGGAAAGGATTGAGGAACTCCACCACTCGGGATGTCAACGCCACCACTGTTTTCAGCAAGTCTCAGGTGCCACGCAGGAAAAGATCGAGGAATGACACCACTCGGAATGTCAACATCACCGCGGTCTCCAGCAACTCTCAGGTTTTACCCAGAAAAGGATCAAGGAACCCCACCATTCGGGATGTCAACGCCACTACGGGCACCAACTCTCGCGTGCAACCCCAGAAAGAATCGATGAATACCACCACTCGGGATGTCAACAACACCGCGGTCTCGAGCCATCCAGTTGCGAAAGACAAGTGGGAACTGATCTGCCCACTCGTGGAGATTTACGTGTTGCTGTGCATCATCTTGGCCCTTTCGAGTTTGTGCGTGCACTGGGTACGGTGGGTCTCCTGTGGGGAGCAAAGTCGAAGGCATGAGAAGACTAGTAAGCGAGACAATGCTGGACATTCGGAACGGAAGGCTCGTCCTTCCGATGCTTAAAAAAAAAATGGTGCTTCGGTTATCTATCGTTGTACTGAGGATTGTTTATCCGCGCCAATCGAACTTGAACTATTCTGCGAGATATCTTCGACAGTAGCGTAGCGACGCATTTTCTCGTTAGTGGGGCATGGTTTCCCTAATCATGTGATCGTCAATGATCTGAATCGCTCGAAGCACTATTCAGATCTGCAAAAGTTTGAATCATTTGACGACATCTTAAGGGATGCTTCTGACTACGATAAAATTGTTTAAATAAAAAAATTTTATACAGAAATGGCAGCACTTAATAGTTTTATCTATTTTTTTGTTCTTTTATTTTCCTTTTTTAATTTTTTAAAATTAAACTACTTATTTATTCTTAATTGCGGTTTCCTTAGTTCGCATCTAGGCTTTTTATGTGCCACCATTGATGCGTCTATACTAATGATACTTTGAAAATTTTGACACCAAATAATGGAGGCATCTAGGGCCTCACGATGCCGTGTAGCACTAAGAATTTAATTAATCCGTGGTCCCAATTAAAATGTATATTTAATACATAGCATTTTAACCTTTTTGCTATGTTATTGAAACTTAGGACATTGGTTGTGTTTCCTTTTTCTGTTGAATTCAGTCTGCTTTTTCTGTTGACTCTAAAAAAAAAAAGTCTGTGAAATGTTTAAATAATTGAATATTAAGATAATTTGGAATTTGAACAATTGGGTCTTTATTATAAATGCATATCACACATGCACATAGATACATGCATGAATATGAATACATAATAGTTTTTTTTTATTTATGGGGGTTCTGACCCCTTATTCCCCACTTCGCTGTGCTACTGATTCTTGATGTGTGTATGTCTTCTGGAAAAGTTCAGATACTACTCGCATGAGTATACTAATGGATGTTTTCCATTTCTCTTGTGATAAAATTGTCCACAAGTCTATATTTTACTCAAGTGGACTCAAAGGAGATATTTTCCATCAATTTTTCCTGTATAATTCTACCTGTTTTACCAGAACTTAGTTTCTTTAAAAGGAGCCGTATGTCTTTCCATTCGCAAAAACTTCAATTCTCCGCCCGATATGTTCAAGTCCACGTGTCATTGAAATTGATGACACAAAAACAGACTATTCACAAAATCATTAACTTTCATTTTTATGCACATTGAACTCCGGCGCTGAGCTTCCGTAGAAACGATGCCTGATTATTATCAACAGCGACACAGAAGTCCAGGAGCTGAGCTTCCAGATGCTCCCATGAAAATAATTCTCTGATTATTACCAACAAATCAACATTGAAGTTCAGGAGCTGAGCTTCAGTGAACTCCCATGCGTATTGAGTCCTGTTTATTGCCAACAAATCATTTGCTGCTAATATACTTTCAATGTGCAAGAGACTGTTCCACTCACCTTTGTATGTTTGTACCTTTCCAGAAGATTTACTGAAACCAATATAATTATCTTATGCGGTTGTTTGACTGCTGCTAATATTCCAGTTTCCACACCTTCTCATTACGAGAAAAATCAGCGTTTTTCAGTTTAATATTTTGTAGCCCTTTGACTGCTAACTATCTTAGAAATAGAACCCTCGCTTTCGAAGATTCTTCAGTCATGAGAAAAATTTCGTCTAAATTGAAAATTATTTTCTCACTGCTTCAGCAACTGATGCTCAAATCTCATGAAATATTCGTCAGTTTTACGAAAAGTTTGCTCGGAGTGTGTCTGAAACGCACAGTGTGCCCGAGACGGGACCAATGATTTTCGGTGGACGTGTAGTGAATTCATCGAGAAGCAATAGCAGAATTAAACAGCGAGGGTTGCTGTTTGTCGCCAACATTTGTCATTTTCTTTAATTTTTCACTGAATTCGCGATTATGTTCATGAACATTAACCATTAGGGTGGGCCGAAAAAACACTTTTTTTTATTTCGAATTTGTAATAGCGCGGAAAAGTTGCGAATTATGAAGACAAAAAGAAGGGAAAAAAAATTATCGAAATCGGTTGATATCTTCCGATCGCGCATAAGGCCTAAAGTTTGACAAAAAATGAAAAAACTTCATTTTCGCGATTTTTTTTTAAATTTTTGAATTGGATATTTTCGAAATGTAATAGTGCGGAAAAGTAGCTAATTGTGAAGACAAAAAGAAGGAAAAAAAATTATCGAAATCCATTGATATCTTCCGATCGCGCATAAGGCCTAAAATTTGACAAAATATGAAAAAAACTTCATTTTTGCGATTTTTTTTGAAAAAATTTTGAATGAGATGTTTTCATAATTTTTTCGCGCGGAAAAGTTGATATTTATGAAGACAAAAAGAGGGATAAAAAAGAGGAAAAAAAATTATCGAAAACGATTAATATCTTCCGGTCGTGCCTAGGGCCTAAACTTTGACAAAATATGAAAAAACATCATTTTTGCGATTTTTTGTTTAATTTTTTGAATTAGATGTTTTCGTAATGCAATACTTGTAACGTTTGCTAATATAGCCTTAAAACATTGTGTTTTGATTTTGTTTTGGTCAGTTAATATCTTCCGGTCGCGCATTAACCCCAAAATTATCCAAAATAATAATTTAAAAAAAAGTTATTTTTACGCGTTTTTGGTTTTTGATGAATAATTTTTTGTGAAACAACCGTATTTTTTTTTGAGACAGACTGACAATAAGATAGAAAAACAAACTACCACAGGTTCAGTCGATAATTTTCAGTTGCGAAAAGCCTTAGAAACTCTCATGCGTAGACGTCGGGCAGCAATCCAGGCAACGTCGCTCGCCTGGCAACGGCTCTCTTCCACTCCATCGCCGCCTTCCTAGGACCACGTCAGCTGTCTGCCTATATTGTTTTTTCAGTCTGCGTTTCTATGTACTAATCGCAGTGTACTATTATTTAGTTCAATCTAGCTGTTTTCATTTTGAAATGCTTGTAGTCTTCTGTAATGATGTAGTTTTCTGCTCTGTGTGAACTCGGTGCTTTAACGAAAAAGTTATACAATTGCCGAGCCAAATAACAAGACAAATACTCTAATAACAAGACAAATATTTGGCTGCCCCCCTTTTGGTACTCCAAAATAACTGCCATCAAACAAGCCGTCCACTGGCAAGGACATCATTAGGTGCCGTATTCAAGGAAGGTTAAATTTGGCCCTAGAAATTAATAATGGTGTCTTCGCCAGTAGGCAGTTAGTTTGATGGCAGTTCTTTGGAGTGCCAAAAGTGGGGCGGCTAAATATTTGTCTTGTTATTAGAGTATTTGTCTTGTAATTACATAACTTTTTGTTAAATCACAGAGTCCACACACAGCAGGAAACTACATCATTACAGAAGACTACAAGATTTTCAAAATCAAAACAGCTAGATTGAACTAAATAATAGTACACTGCGATTACTACATAGAAGCGCAGACTGAAAAAACAATATAGGCAGACAGCTAACATAGTCCTAGGAAGGCGGTGATGGAGTGAAAGACAGCCGTAGCCAGGCGAGCAACGTTGCCTGAATTGCTGCCCAACGTCTGCGCATGAGAGTTTCTAAGGCTTTTCGCAACTGGATAACATCGACTGAACCTGTGGTAGTTTGATTTTCTATATTATTGTCAGTCTGTCTCAAAAAAAAAAAAAAAATACGTTTTTTTCACAAAAAATTATTCATCAAAAACCAAAAACGCGTAAAAAGTAACTTTTTTTAATTATTATTTTGGGTAATTTTGGGGTTAATGCGCAACCGGAAGATATTAACTGACCAAAACAAAATCAAAGCACAATGTTTTAAGGCTATATTAGTAAACGTTACAAACTATTGTATTACGAAAACATCTAATTCAAAAAATTAAACAAAAAAATCGCAAAAATGATGTTTTTTCATATTTTGTCAAAGTTTAGGCCCTAGGCACGACCGGAAGATATTAATCGATTTCGATAATTTTTTTTCCTCCTTTTTATCCCTCTTTTTGTCTTCATAATTATAAACTTTTCCGCGCGAAAAAATTATGAAAACATTTCATTCAAAATTTTTTCAAAAAAAATCGCAAAAATGAAGTTTTTTTTCATATTTTGTCAAATTTTAGGCCTTATGCGCGATCGGAAGATATCAATGAATTTCGATAATTTTTTTTCCTTCTTTTTGTCTTCACAATTACCTAATTTTCCGCAATATTACATTTCGAAAACATCCAATTCAAAAATTAAAAAAAAAAATCGCGAAAATGAAGTTTTTTCATTTTTTGTCAAACTTTAGGCCTTATGCGCGATCGGAAGATATCAACCGATTTCGATAATTTTTTTTCCCTTCTTTTTGTCTTCATAATTCGCAACTTTTCCGTGCTATTACAAATTCGAAATAAAAAAAAGTGTTTTTTCGGCCCACCCTATTAACCATATCTTATTGGCGCTGTTTTTTGCTTTCCAACGCCAAGCAGACAACAGTATCGCCAAGCGTCACGCTGCTTTGTTTTCTCCTACTATCAGTTCTCGCTGAATTCACTGTAGGTATGTGCGAAAAGCAGTCAAAGGGTAAAGTTTACTTCTCAAGTCATTCATACCTGCCAGCATTGGTGGAATTTTATGGAAAAACTAGCTGCCAGGGCAGCTAGATTAGCTTCCTGCGGCATGTTGATGCATAACGTCTCCCCTCTCTAACTTTTACCTCATTCTGAAGTTATATTATTTGATATAATTTAATGTTCATTCGATTTCAAGACATACCACGCACGTGGTCCGGCGTTGCACGGGCACTTCGTGCCCTGAAAGTAGTGAGAAAAAAATTTAAAGAAAGTACTCCCCGCCAAGGCGGCTCGCTTACAGGCGCTTCACGCCTTTACTTTTTTCCTATATGTATAAAAAAAATCATTCGAATTATTGAGATGCTTCACGCCTTCAAGATGGTGAGGAAAGTTTCAGTAAGTTCAGCTCGCTCAAAGGAAAAAAGCAGACATAGATACTCAGTTTTTAATATAAGTAGATGGCTCTTCAACAAATAAATGTTTCAAAATATTACCAGTAGCTAGCGATAAAAATTCTACGTAAGTGGCCCGCTTATGAGTTTCGTGTTTGATTTAGTTAAGCCTTCATTCAAAATTCTCATTATCATTTTTATCACTGTTTCATGGCAACCACGTTTTGCAATGCAAGAATGGATTTCATATTTAATCATTTATTAGGCTTAATCGCTTTAAACTTGACTACTTATTAATTGATATCTTTGCTAATTAAAATCGTATAATTATATCAATTGAAACTAATGAAGCCTGAAAAATTACCTATCTATCGGTACCTGGTTCGACTTTCAGGTCATTGGCGTTCAGGAGAAAGAAGCGTGACATAGAAAGATAGAAAGATAGTTAGAAAGAAAGATAGTTAGAAAGAAAGATAGTTAGAAAGATACTCAGTTTTTAATATAAGTAGATTGTGACATTTGGTCATTTCGCCAGTTTTGTTGGTGCTTTTATAAGAATCCGCCTATATTATTATTATTATTCAATAGGGAAATTCCTTAGGGAATTTTGAGTTAAAATTATTTTCACGAAGTATATTTTTCGCCTTTCCTTTTTCCGTAGTCTAAAAGTTTATATTCAGACTTATTACAGGGTGGTTATAAATTAACGTGAGGTGTTTGGAGCCCTCTAACGCATGAAGTACTTTTCTCCTCCATGCCCCACCTATTAGCATGAAGCCTTAGGTTAGCGCATGAAGTACTGGGAGAAACATTGCCAAATTTCATGGGCACGCATATTAGACCATGGGATTTCGATATCTAAAAGAAAAAAATAAGTTTAAAAATGGCCACCAGGGGAAATTTTGGCGCTGCAAAGGTGTTTTTTCTCTGATTGTCGAAGAATTAAATGCTACTGACAAAAAATGCATCCAATTTTATTTGCAAAAATGGCTTTTTTATCACAAATGTAGTTCAATATGATCACCATTGTGAAGCTACAAGAACGAGATACGATGCACAACATTTTCCACAGCAGCTCGTAACATATCAGAATTGATTTCTCTGACTTTTAAAGTAACATCTCCATATATTATTTCTCTAAGCCGAATCCTATACCCGGTCGAAACTCGCTCATTTCTTTATCGAATTGCAAGAAAATTTATGATTTTGAAGCTTATCCCGCGGGCTATTGACGAAAATTAGACCCACCTTCTAAAAAGTGTCGGTTCGTTTTTTATTCGAACTTCAATTTTTGGGCACAAAATTGACTCTATCTAGCGAAATAATTGTCGTATCGTCTCCATTTTGATTTCATTCGAAAGATTAAAAAAAATGCGTTCTTTAGAACGTTTCTCCGCTAGCGCCGCGTAACGAGAATCTCGAAAAATCCACGTTTAAGCGACTTATAAGCGATTGAAGTTTGAAAAAGTTAAATTTTTTGCTCAACTGTTAAAATCGTTACTAGCTGCCAGGGCAGCTAGATTAGCTTCCTGCGGCATGTTGATGCATAACGTCCTCCCTCTCTAACTTTTACCTCATTCTGAAGTTATATTATTTGATATAATTTAATGTTCATTAGATTTCAAGACATACCACGCACGTGGCTCGGCGTTGCACGGGCACTTCGTGCCCTGAAAGTAGTGAGAAAAAAATTTAAAGAAACTACTCCCCGCCAAGGCGGCTCGCTTACAGGCGCTTCACGCCTTTACTTTTTTCCTATATAAAAAAAATCATTCGAATTATTGAGATGCTTCGCGCCTTCAAGATGGTGAGGAAAGTTTCAGTAAGTTCAGCTCGCTCAAAGGAAAAAAGGAGACATAGATACTCAGTTTTTAATATAAGTAGATGGCTCTTCAACAAATAAATGTTTCAAAATATTACCAGTAGCTAGCGATAAAAATTCTACGTAAGTGGCCCGCTTATGAGTTTCGTGTTTGATTTAGTTAAGCCTTCATTCAAAATTCTCATTATCATTGTTATTATACTGTTTCATAGCAACGACGGTTTGCAAGAATGGATTTCATATTTAATCATTTATTAGGCTTAATCGCTTCAAACTTGACTACTTATTAATTGATATCTTCGCTAATTAAAATCGTATAATTATATCAATTGAAACTAATGAAGCCTGAAAAATTACCTATCTATCGGTACCTGGTTCGACTTTCAGGTCATTGGCGTTCAGGAGAAAGAAGCGTGACATAGAAAGATAGTTAGAAAGATAGAAAGAAAGATAGTTAGAAAGATACTCAGTTTTTAATATAAGTAGATACCATTGTTGTTCAAATCAATTTTAAATGCGACATTTCAAGCCAAGGCTTAGCTCGGTATACCTTAATTGTAACTTGTATTGTTTCAAAATACTATGGTAGTTTTGCGATAACGTTAGTATTTAGTTTAGTAGTAGCCTTGGGTATTTGATTTTAATATAGGATATCACTTTTGTAGTAGTTGTAAAAGTGAACGTGTCTTTGATCTCTCTGAAAAGTTGTCAGAACGACGGCAGTTGATGCGTTACCATCGAAACTCCAGGCCTTCTGTCTGAAACGGTTGCTAGGGACTGCGTCATCACATTGGGGCCAGTTTCTTTTATTTTCCAGCTTGTTATTATACGCAAAACCCATTCAAATTAGCAAGAAGAATCTTATTCCAGTTGGATTTTATCACCAAAATCTTCATTTGGATTATAAAAGGTAAGTTGTGCTTTCTTTCATGCATCATATTCCTTTATAATCTTGAAATTAACTTATTTTTAAGTACTAACTGAAATTTCCGATCGTTTCCGGATTAGTTGACTGAGCTTCAAGTTTACTTGATCTATTTCAGACTTTCTGGGCGAAATTTAAATATTTATTCATGGAAAATGCTTGCCTAATTGAAATTTCTTTTCCGGATTGTAAAAGCTGTACTTTTTCAAAATGTAACCGCCAGGTTCGAAAGTTAAGTCAAGAAGCTAGCTAAACTAATCATTTTCCTAAACCATATTCAACGATTTCGTAATGAAATGAAGTTGATGTATTACCTGTTAAAGGATTATAAAATATTTAAAGCGTTTAGAGTAATGCATTGACAAACACTTTGTATCTATTCGAAACTCAAATACAACCTGCCGACAAAATATCTATGAGCAGCTATTTTCAGTAAAGTAATCCATTCCTGGCAAAACACCTAAGTGCTTCGTGTGCTGTATGATAAATATGCTGTGGTATTTACATTGTAAATTGACAGATTTAATGATAAGAATTTTACTAATACTTGGTTTTGACACGTTTTTAAAAAGCTTGCTGAAAGTAAAATATGTACCGATTTAGGTATGGAATCTTCGACAATAAATTTCGCCAAAAATTTGCAAAAGCCATTTAGGTAAAATCTTCTTTTTCCAAACCTTAAAACTTGAGCTAATAAAATTAAAGTTTTTTTGTCAACAATTTTTTTGGATGTGATTTCAAGTTCGCTAATTTTACGCTAGTCAATGAAAGTAAAATTTTTGGCGAAATTTCAAAAGCCATTTAACAATATTAACACAATTATCTCAAATTTGAAGAAATCGGTCAACGAAATAAATGAAGCTATAAAACAAAATTAAAACTAACATAAATGTTGCGCTAAACATTTTGGAAAACGTTTAAGTGGTGATTTTTGGCGCAATTTTATGAATGGGAAAACTATCGCACATTTAGACGAGTTTTGGTTTGGCGAAATTTTAACTGCTCCTTGACATTTTATAGTTCTAAATGGTTTTTGGAGGATTGGTTTGTAAAAAAAAAAATTTGCGAGTCAAGAAATTGAGCCAAATTTTTAGCTGTGCCAACAACCAACATTGTCGAAACTCTTCATTGTACCTTTTAATTTAGAGCATTACATAAGGGTTGACAACCTGCATTTGATCTCAACTAAAGAAATAATGAAGAAGCAAACAAACTGATATTAAACGTTTACTACAAATTGCGCTTTTGTAAAGAAAAATCAAGCATAAAATAAAACCTTACTTATTAGAAAAAAAAAGCTAAAAAATAATTCTAGTAAGCTGCCCACACAATTTCTACTTCTCTCAGCATCATGATCATGAATATCCATTATGTATTAATATGTGTCAAAAACATTAAAGTATTTTCTTATGAATAATACTGAACTTTCAATTATAAATACAAATAATAAAATCATATAAATTTTTAAGCTTAGGGCAGACATTTTAAAATTCTGTAATTTACTGACAGTAATGTCATAAGTTTTGAGCTTTTGACAGATTTAATTAGAATAGGAAAAATTAAATAAAACTTTTTTTAAACCTATTAGTAGTAGCAGTTTAAAACCTATTAGTATAGGTAATTTTAACAAGCATGATTCGTGTTTTGTACTAATGAACATTTATATCATTACTTGATCATAACATTTTTTTCATTCCTGAATTTTTTCAGACCGACTGGAAAAGAATGCCAAACAAATGCTTGATTTCTAAATATAGAAGAAACTATGATGAGAAAAAAAAAGCTCTTATTTTTTCGTTCCCTTGATATCTTTGTAGTTTATGAAAAAATACACTGAAATGTAAATAAATAATTTTTAGAATTGTGCTTTGCATATTCATTTCAGAAAAGGTTTTTTGATCCAAAAGTTTGATTTTCTTGTTTTCAAAATCAACAATTTTCCAACCGAGAAAAGTTTAGTAAAAACGAGCTTAGCGCCAATATAATCCGCTGGCCTCATGTGAGTGACGTCAGAAATCAGACAGAAGGCTTGGAGTTTCGATGGTAACGGTTGATGGCGATGTCGTGCAAACGTACAAGATTTTACATTTTTTTTTTGCGGAATTCCGCACGGGTCACCTAGTTATCTTTTAAATTTGCTATATCAGAAACATGTCTTTGATACACAACACTTTTCAGCTATAACCATAACCAAAACTCACGTGGATTGAGATCGGGTGACCTTGGGGGCTATACCGGAAATTCTATGGCGATCATATTAAATCTCATTTGCAATTTTTTCTTTGCGAACTTGCTTTGTACAGCATTTTTTCCAAATTTAATTCGCGATATTCAAAGTAATACACTGTTACAGCGCCAAATTTCCCCCTGGGGGCGATTTTTTAAACTAATTTTTTTATTTCAGAAATCAAAACCCCATGGTCTAATATATGCGCTCATGAAATTTTACAATATTTCGCCAATACTTCGCACCCTAGAGGGCTCCAAACACCTCACGTTGATTTATAACCACCCTGTATATCTCTGAATGAAATTTAACAGCATGTATCCCAATGTTACCTACATAAAATATTTATTTGTTGACCACTGAAGTTTTATCTCAATTTCTTATTATCATCATATTTGTGTCATATAGAATAGCAGGGGTTATTTTATGATGTAAGTCAATGAAAGGAAAAACATTATGCTTTAAGTAATCATTCTGTGTATATGATGTAATGAGCTTCTATGTGCTTTTACTTTGGTGGATAGTAAAGAATCCCCATTTTTCCCAAAATCACAATGAAATATGATATTATTACGTTGCATTGCAATCATCTATTAGATTCGTGTTTTCGGAATGTTGGTAAGTATACACTTCTAAGTAAAGCGTACTGTAAGTAGACATCCATGTAAGTAGGCATGTTGCTTGTAGACATCCATGTAAGTAGGCTTGCTGCTTGTAGACATTCATGTAAGTAGGCATGTTGCTTGTAGACATTCAAGTAAGTGGACATCTATGTAAGTAGGCATGTTGTAGTGTTCTTGTCAAATTTACTTCCTGTAAATAAAAGAAGACAGTGCTATTTATTCTGAAGATTGTTCTTGACTGGTTCTCCTGCCGTGTTACAAGTAAGAGCTCGGGTTTATTTCGATAATTGAAAGTTTTCGATGCTTTTAAATTTTTGGGGCTATAGGTTTTACTTTGGTAACCCTTTGCTCTTAAATACTTGAAAGTAACCCTTTTCCACTTCATATTGTCCAACTTTTTGTATACTTGCGCAAAAAAAAACAAGAAAACTGCACAATCATTGGTGCCATAACTTTGACGCCAATGGATACGAGATCGTCTAGAGCCCAATTATCGAAATCTTCCCAAGAACACTTTTCTGATGTGGTTTAAATGATAAATATTCACATCGAATTTCAGCAAAAGTGTAGATAGAATACAAGTATATTGATGCTTAAGGACATATTTATTTTCTACCTTGACGAAAACAAAAAGAAAAACATTCTTCTCACTTCCTTTTTTTTCTTCCCCTGCTCTCAGTTTATGTTTTCGTGGAACTTTTAACAACACAATATGATTCAGCGGAATATTTAATTTTTTAACTTAACTTTTAACCTCTTTAATATATTTTTTTAATTTAAAAGTTCAGTAAAAAGACTGTGGGACATTGCTTACGACCAAACGGCACGATCTTGAAGGTCACGGATTAGGACGATATTCTTGATTTAGGTCAATTTGCAATAGATATGTACCCAAGTATCGCGGTTGACAGCATAGACCTTAGTTCGGCTGCAACGGGGGTCCAAAAGTTTCTAGAAAAGCAGCAGTTTTTCCTTTGAAATGAAACTTTTTTTATCCTTTTCTTACTATTCCTTGCAGTGTGTGAGCGAGCTAAATACATTCACAAGATATAATAAATCTCCTCCTCCTTTAAGTTGTGTACTAACAAGAGACACCAAACTTGTTGAGAGGGCATAAAATGTGCCAAAACTTAAAGTTCAAAGAAAACGCTGTTGCAATTCTGGAGTCAAATAAGTAACTTTAGACCCTTCTCGCAACGGAACGAAAGCTTATACGCTCAAAACATTCTATCTAGGCTCATATCTAGTACAAATCGACCTAAATCCAGAATTTTGTCCAAATCCATGACCCTCAAGATTTTGCCGTCTTGACCAACTGCTTTCCCAGTCTCTAAAATTACAATAGCCTTTTCGTTGGACTTTGAAGTTTTTACGCAACTTTCGCTCCTTTAACTTGTTTAACATACAACTTATAGGAGAGGGAATTGGTTCGATATCATGAATGTACTCTGTGAGCTCCTACATTAATCCTATATCAAGAATAGAGTTTAAACAGCTTAATTTCAAGAGCTTTCTGGAGCTAAAATTGCAACTTTGGACCTCCGTTGCAGCTAAACTAGGACCTTATGCAGTCAAGACGCTTTACCTGGGTACATATCTCGTGTAAGCTGAACTAAATCCATAATTTCGTCTAAATCCGTGACCCTCAAGATCGTGCCGTCTGGTAAGAAAAGACGTAGCATTAAGAACGCCCTTTTCCAGACAGATATTTCTTCTTCACCCATGCTGCTATGAGTAACAAGGTAGCTTCTCTTTGATCCATTACAGAATGACATGAGATCATTGTGCCGCATATATAGGTTTCTATTAGACACACTGTGACGCAGATTCCACCTCTGAATGTTTTTTTAATCCACTAAATATACAAATATTCTAAATTTCAAAAAACACTTCAAATCATAACCACCTCCTAACTTTTATTTTTAATTGAGAGGTTTAAAAATTTCATTCTCTGCTTTCCTGTAAAACGCAATACCTTAAGAAGTTTTTGCATTTTGCTTTTAGTCTCATTCTACACACATAAAAAAATAAAAAAATTGTATTAAAAAAATGTTTCAAAACTTTCGTCGACAATTTAAAGAGAACTGCTGAACGCTCTAAAGTAAATTTTTTTAAGTCCTGTTAAGGATGAAAAAACGTTGCGCATTTCCACAGTTGCTGATGTTAATAGAACAGAAAGAGAGAAAATCTCAAAAAGTTATACTTGATGTTCGAAAATATTGGTAAAAGGAATAGAATATCAAAACAATAAAATGTAGAAAGACTATAAAGAGTAAAAATACAATATAATAATGCTTTAGAGTGAGCAAGGAAATACTTCAAACAACTACACCCTTATTATTGGAAGATTCCGGGCTGTTGTGCCGTGGTCTGAGTGGTATTGTTCCAAATGTTTCGGCCGCATATGCGGCGGCCATCTTCAGTGGCGTTGACGAAGTTTCCAGGAAAGATTCCTCCCTGGAAGCTTCGTCAACGCCACTGAAGATGGCCACGGCCATCAGACCACGGCACAACAGCCCGGAATTCTCTAATAATATTGACACCGGCCGTGAAAGCCTTCACTCTTACTTTAACACCCTTAGTTTTTCACGAGTCAATGCAAAAAAAGAAAAATATTTAAAATGATTCATGTTTGAAGTATCGATAATTTTAACATCATTCAGTGGTTCATTCTCAAAATATCGCCAATAGCACCAAATTGAAAACCAGATTCGAAAAATCATTGTTTTTTTTGCCAAATTTATCACCAACTTGGCGGTTGGCAACAAAACTTGGCTACCCAAAGCGTAATGCTATATAGTCAACTGGTCGCCAAATCTTAGCATCACTTTATTTTGCACTAGCGGTACCCGCACGGCTTTGCCCGTGGTATAAAATTAAAAGTTCATTTGTAAAATAATTGATATCGCAGAAATAATGCTCTATTTTAGTTGTAATTCAACTATGATTCCTTCAAAGTATGATATAAAAATCTGGTATGGACCCCACGCTACTTATTTTTACGTGTAAATTTCTTAGTAGATGCCTTAAGGGCCATGCTCCACATCAGCGTAAAACGCGACCGAAACTGAAAGCAGAAACTGAAAATCCGGGTACTTTCCTTTTTACGCGGCGTAATCACGGCGTAATAGAGGACCGAAAAATTTTGCATTTTTAATTTATCCAACAGCCAATAGAAATTCATCGTGAGATGTAAACATTTCTAGCCTTGGCGGCCGCCATTGCTATACTGCATTAACGAAAGTGCATTTGGTAAATATTCAAAAGGAGAAGTGAGAAAATACCCATTACTTAATGATAAAAAATCAAGTGAAAAAGCAAAATGGGGGGCAACTAGCGAAAGGCTTAAAATAAGCTTTCAGTTGAGGCTTTTAAAGTCCACTATCTCGTTATATGTAATCATGTCAACAATTCCTGTCCTTTGCGAGATTTTTATTATTTTATTCAAAACTCGGCGGGATTACGGGAGTCTAGTTTCTTGGCGAGATTCGAAATAATGGTGTTTCGGCTGCTTTACATTGTAATGGAACTTACAATTTATGACATGCTTTGCTAAGTTATTGATTGCTTGGAGAGATTGGAAATATATGTTTAATTCCGCTCGTGTATTTACTTATTTTAATTGAGCTTTAAAAAAAAAGATTTGACCTTTGGCTGAGTTATGGATCGCTTGGCGATAATAAAACTAGCTAATGTTGTGTAATAAAGTTTTAGTGAAATGTTTTGTGTTTTGATAAATACTTCCATTTTTAAATATAGCAAATTTTTCAAGATTAGCGATAAATAAAAGAGTGTGTAGGTTATTTTACGTATTAAAGATTTTTTAAAATTTATTTAAGTTATGGCTTACGTGTTTTATTTTTGACGGCGTATTCAAAAAATATATAAATGCTTCATGGCTTTGAGGGTCTAATTTATTTGGCAAAGTAAGTAGGCACTGATATTTTTTTTAGGTACAATAACAGCCATAATTTTGAAAACTCGATACGACCACGAAAACATAGCGTTGCTATAAATTCATTTCGCAGAATATATAGTATAATTGCGAACGGTACGGAAACATTGTCTACGCGTTTACTCAAAAATATTAGCACCAAAGCCATTGCAAAATGTCCATTAAAATGTAAAAACTCAAAACAACAAATAATATATTCAACCATCAAATCAAGTTTCATGGCATCGTGCTGCATTTGCTGTATTTTTCGCCAAAACATCTACTCAACACTCCGAAGCTTTTTTTTTATCACCTTTAATGCTTAGTATGCTTTCTTCAACAGCAAAAAAAAAAAGCTATTTTTTTCTTGAAATAAAAAAAAACAACTTTTAAGATTTAAACAATGGAAAATAAATGCAATGCTTAGCGAAATTCACAAAAAATACTTGAATGGGAATTTTATAGCCAGTTTGGTTTGTTTCCGCTAAATATATCCGTTTAAAGTGAAAATAAAAAACCGCCAAGTAAAAAAAACAGGACTTGGCTCATAACAAGCTTTATCATGATGGGTAATTCCATGCCAACTAAATTAAATAACTATTAAAGCTCGGTTGTTTGTTGCCAATCTTTCACCCAATCATATAATTTCGAATACTGCTTCATAATGAGGTATTTTTCCTATTTGTTATCTAAATATCAAATATCCAATGAAAATGCAAGGATTATTCCGTCAGATGGCGCTTTTTTTCTGCGCAGAAAAAAAATTCTGCCCAAGTGGAGCACGCGTCCGACCGAAAAGCGACCGAAACCGAAAAAGGAAAATTTTACGCTTCTGCCCAATTTTTCTGCTTTACGTCGATGTGGAGCACGGCCCTAAGTGCTAAAATAGTGCTGGAGTGAGCAAGATAACAGTTCAAACATTTATATCCCTAGTTTGCCACGAAACAATGCAAAAAAAATGTTTTACAATGATTAATCCCCTAAATATCGCCGATTTTAACATCATTCAGTGGATTTTTCGCAAAATATTGCCAATAGCGCCAAATTGAGTCCAAATAAAAAAAAAAGAACAGAATTTTTTTTGCCAACTTGGTGATATGTCGCCAAAATGGCTGCAAATACTTGGCGACCAAAAGCTTGGCGATATAACGCCAAGTGGTCGTGCCAATTCATATCACTTTTGTCTGCATTGAAATGAACACTGATTTACTCCACAAAAGGAGTAAAACACCCCCTTGGAACATTCGAATGCAACCCCAAGGGCAGATGCACAAAAATAAGCCAAAAGAGAAAATAAGAACAATTTTGTTGCTCACAGAAACTAACAGAAATCTTACCAAAGTTTAAAAGAAGAAGAAAGTTTTCTTTCCTAGCTTAAAAAACAAAACAATACATTTTCCGAAATGAAACACTTTAAAAAGAACGATGCAATATCGCAATTGATACGATATTTGGTTAATCTGTGCTTTAGGTACCCTTTTCTCGCTAAATGGGCGATAGGCGTGCCAAGCGTGGTAACCCTGACTGTTTTGCGTAGTTTCTCTCGGAGCTTTCAATTCCGCGAGACACGCAAAAACGCGCCATTTGGTGACTTTTTGAAAACGCGCCAAGTAGGGTCCCAAAGCACATTTTCACCGGGAAAAAGACAGGGATGCCAGAGAATTGAAACAGAAAAATACTACGCCTCCTCTAAAAAATACTACTGTTTCCAAACGTTGCCAAAATCAATATTGCTAAAATGCGAAATCTATGCAAATGAAAAAAAAAAAACCGCCAAATCTTTTAATTAAGTCATTAAAGTATATTGGAAACAGGGTTGCCAGAAAAATACTACGCTCCTTATTTGGGCCGAAAAAATACAACCGTAGTATCAAAAATACTACGTCTGGCAACGCTGGAAAAAGAACGAAACAAAAATAAGTATGAACACGTAACCATGGTAACAACATGAAAAGTTGATTTCCGTTGATAAAATAATTCATTTCATCTCTCTTTTCAAACAAATTTTATCCTCGAGCTATTACATTTAGAATCGTTTGGCTTGCTTTACTGAAGGTAAGCCTTGAATTCCGGGATTCTTAAAACAATTGTTACAGCTCTCCTGATGATCGTAGAAACTTCGAAAAAATGTCATTTTGTGCAGAAAATTTCAAGCTTTCGAATGACATAAGACTTGAAAATGTGTATGAAATATTTCTTCCCTATTTTATCGAATTTCCGCTTAGAATTCGAATAGAAAAAGAACGAAATGGAATTTTCGAAAAATCGCTTCGAGGTGCAAAACTACATGCTACAAACTAATTTTGTGCCAAGTGGCATGAAAATCGACCGAACGGTTTTGGCGCTACGCGCGTAACAGACAGACAGAACCACCTTCAGCTTTATTATTAGTAGAGAAGAGATAGAGAAGATAGAGATAGAGATCGAGATTGATATTAACACAGATTTCCCCAAAAAGTGTCAAAGACCCCCTTTCGAACATCCGAATGCAATCAAAAGGTGAGCTGCGCAACTAGATCCTATTCAGAGCCTGCGTGAAAAATTTCAATCTTTTACGATGTTCCTTTTTTCAGTTGTGCAAGATGCACACGTACACGCAAACGCACACACACACATACATACGTCATAAGAAAACTCTTACTAATTAATCTGGGGGTGGTGAAAATGGATGTTTGGTTGTCTTTACGTTCGCATGTACATACGCACATGCAAAGAAGCCGAACAAACTGCTCGGGATTCATTCCGGAGTGAGGAAAATTGAAATTTAGACCGAAATTTGAGTGAAATCTTTTGTCGTGAGTTCTATACTTTTAAAAGGAAGCAAAAAGTATCCAAGCTTCCTGGACACGTGTTTTATGTGCTGCAGTTCTGCTATGGTTTTTAGCAACAAATCTATGAAATTGTATTCTCAACATTGACTTCTACGGCACAAGTGATCAAATCTACAGCTTAGATTCAAAAACTTCGTGAAGCTCTTTCCTACATGGAGCGAATAAAAAGTGCTCTTATGTTTCAAGACAGATGCAAGCATCTCACTAGCGTTAAGTAATAGTTGTTGGCTTGCTGGTAGTAATGAACACTATGATTCATCTAGGCTACAATTCAATTTATTTCTGAAATATTGCGTAAGACAACTTGAACGTTAGGGCCCTGCTCCACATCAGCAGAAAACGCGACCGAAACCGAAGGCAAAAACCGAAAATCCGGGTACTTTCTATAGGAACACCATTTAGGGCCCTGCTCCACATCAGCGTAAAACGCGACCGAAACTGAAGGCAGAAACCGAAAATCCGGGTGCTTCCCATAGGAACCCTATTTGCTCCATTTTACGCTTCTGCTTTATTTTTCTGCTTTACGTTAATGTGGAGCAGGACCCTTAGGGCCATGCTCCACATCAGCGTAAAACGCGACCGAAACTGAAGGCAGAAACCGAAAATCCGGGTACTTTCCATAGGAACACCATTGAATCCATTTTACGCTTCTGCCTATTTTTTCTGCTTTACGTCGATGTGGAGCATGGCCCTTACAGTTGTTTAAGATGCACTACGTTAGTAATATTAATAGTTCTATCCCTTTGGGGAAAAGTGTTTTTTTCTCTTTCTTGCACTTTGACTAGTAAATGATGATAACATTGTCCGTGCAATGTTCTCCATTTGTGAAATTCGCCTTTGTGTGTTCGCCATTTGTGAAATTTGGTTCAGTATGCCTCGAGGTTTGAGCAAACTCTCAAGTCTGTCGTAGAGTAAAAAAGAATGAAATGCACTGCTCTACATCAACCATGATTTTACCAAATCATTTTTGAACCTTAGGGAGGATTGCGCAGTAAAAGTTTCGCAACAGTAAATCCGAACCAATCCGAGATGCTCTGTGTGAGACTGCCAGACTAATTTTGTTTCGTATATGTTTTAAATTATTTTCTGGGAAAAAACGACTGATTGAAACAAAGTGAAGGAGAAAATTGAAGATTAATGCATCATCGCCGTTCAAAGTACTAGTCCTCTTGCCCATGCGCTAGTGCTTAATACATATATACCGTATAATACAAACTAATCAAAACGGATACATAAGTGATTGAATGGAAATCAAGGTTGAAATTTTAATTTGAATGAAAAATTTATTCTGAATGGGTCTTTCGGAAAAAAATTTTGATTCCGAAATAGTATACTTTAAAAAATATTCATATCTTTTTTTCTACACCTTTTTCTTTTTTTTTTAGCTTACATTTCCCTTTATTGTTTTTGATAATTGTCTTTTAATGTCCTATCATCTTTGATTGTCTATAATGATATAACATTATCATTAAAATGTGTCTTGGGTGCTGAAATAAGGTAACAGAATGGACAAATACCATTTATTTTGCGTTCAGGCTTAACATTTAGTTCACTCCTTTTATATCCTGTTGGACTACGTTCATTTCTAATTAATTTATTACTAAAAGTAAGTGAAGTAAGATAGGGAGTATTGAATTTGTAGGCGAGGCATTTTTTTTTTTTTTTTTTTTTTTTTTTTTTTTATTGACCCACGTGTTAACGTGCCAAAAAAACTCGTCAAAATGGATTTCAAAGTTGATTAAAATGGGAATTACGGTTGAATTTGCAATTTTAGTGAGAAATTTTATGTAAATACACAATATTTTCTCCAAAACTTTCTCCTGCAGTCCGAAATTTCCCAGTCGGTACCTACGTAG
>JAXGGA010003110.1:0-108521 GCA_038373865.1 Uloborus plumipes
TTACAATGTCGCGGGATTACTCGGATCCTTTAATTAAACACATAGACTGTTGTGAAATAATATCCGGCGGTACGGGATGTCGTGTATTTGCTACCCCTGTTGTGACAACGTCTTTTTAATTCGGCAGGATGCCAGGATATTTTAAATTAATTTTCATCATTTCTGTTAAAACGTGGACTAATGTGCTACAGCTTTTTGCTTTCGTTATTATTTGTTACTCTTCCTTGATTAAAAATTCTATATGCAATGGTTATTATTATTTTTCTTTCTATTCTTTTTTTTTAATTTAAAATATTTTTATTTGTTTATAGTTATAAAGTTACGTAACTGAGACTCTAAAATGTCAAAAAAAAAAAAAAAAAAAAAACTAAGCGACTTAAATTTTGCACTTGAAAAATTTAAGAAATCAAATAAATCAAAATAAAATGTTTAACTATGTGTTATATCAGTAACAAGCAAATAATGAAGTTAAAAATTTCATAAATTACAATTAGAATTTCAAAAACCCGTTTTGGGTTTACAGTACCCTTCTCGTACCAAACGAGACAAAAGAATATGTATGAAAAGACAAACGCTGCGTGACTGATCAGCCAAACAAAGTGCTTAGTGGGGGAGGTGTGGGACACGAATTTTAAAACATAAAGAACTAATTTAGTTTATGATACCTTTCTGTTTTTGTACTTTCTTTAAATAAATCAAAGAACATAGGGGAGTGTGGGGCAAAGGGAAATAGTTCAGATAACTTACATTTTTTTTAAATGACCAAATTGGAAATTTGCTTTTAAAAATTATCGAAAACAAAGCAAAACAATGTATTTTATAAGACTAGCATTAAAACATTATTTCTAATTTCTAGTGTACCTAAAAAAAAGTGGAATTTTTTTACTTTTGTTCTGTAAGGAGGAAGTAATTATTAAAATATTTTTCTAATGATATTTTTTCTCTTGTTTTATGAAAATATTTTTAACCAAATGAATAAATAAATAAACGTATGATTGAATGAATAAATAATAAAATAGTAAACGAATAAATACATTAATATATGAGAAAGAATAAATGTTAATGAAATATTAAATGAATAATAAAATAAGTGAATGGATGAATAAATAAGTGAGTGACTTAAATAAGGAATGTAAATAAATTTATGAAGGAATGAATAAACAAAGGAAATTGATCATTTGACTTTGCCTCGCGTGCACTTGACCAATTACATGCAATATTTAAAAACAAAATAACTGAATAAGTACGTCAATATACATCAATAGACTATAATTAATACATTTAATGTTGATTAAAATAATTTTATCTCTTCATAATATCAAAAAAAATCTTACCACGAACGATAAAATATTGCAGTATGTATCTCAAATTTCGAAAATGACTTTTTTCCCCCCTTGATTTTTAGAGTTTTTTTTTTTTTTTTTTTTTTTTTAACTGAAATCATTTGTACGTTTAAAACATAGTTTAAATGTTACTAGTTAGATGAGGGTGTAAATATTTTACCATTTCACTCACCCTCATGTTCCCTAACATACTGTTAGTGCAATACAACTGTTCGTGTTTTTTGCTGCACTCTTGTTAAGCAAAATCGTAAAAAGAATCTATCCCTTTAATCGAACTCTCCCATATCTGTCATGCTGATTGCTAATTGTTCAATTCAAATGTTGCTACATTCATTTAAAGTAACTAATTGTTTACTGCGTGGATCCGAATATTATTACTAATTTTGGAATATTGTGGAAGGTTACATTTTTCTTCTTCTAATAAATGTTGACTGAATAGTATTGCCAATATATTCTTTCAATCAGTTTTGCAGCCTAAATAATATGAACACATATAAGGTCAAAATGACTCTATACGAAGGCCTTAAGTAATATTTTAATCTTAGTACTTATGGGCTAAATTTAGTATATATATAGCAAAATCGACTTCTCTAAAAACGATCCGATATAAATAGTACCTACCCGACTGCAATATATTTGATGACAGTAAAAAAGTTTTTTTTTCCAGTGCACTGTATCTTATAAAATACGCAAAAAAGTTTTCAATTTTCACAAGAAAAATCTTAATTTTTAGAGCTTAAAACACAAATGCAAGACTTTTTTTTTAATCCGACATACACTGCTGGCCACTAGGGACGTCATTTCGAATTTCTCCATGCGGGGGGGGGGGGGGGGCAAAGGGTGCATACACAATGTAAAATTTACCAAAAAGTGGCAAAAACCACGCCCACTTATATGCCAATACATTGATTTCCCAAAGTCAGGGGGAGCAATTGACCCCCCACTGCCCCCCTAAATGACGGGCCTGCTGGCCACGCAAAATGCAACACCAAGAAAGACACACAACAAAATTTTGTGTAGATAACATGTTGACCAAGTATCAAATGATTAAATTTATAGACTTCTGTGAAGTGTCGTTCCTGCCAAAATCAGTAGCCAGAGTAGCCGCTACTGTTGCAGATCACCGCTGCCACACGCTTCGGAATTGATTCGAAGAGACTTTGAATGTGTTCTTGGGGGTACAGCAGACCAAGTAGCTTCCACATGTTGCCAAAGTTGATCTGTTGGAGCAGCTGGGGATGTAATCAAGGTCAACGGTTGAGCAACCATGAATCACATGTTTTCTATAGGCGAAACATCCGGAGAGCGAGCCGGACGGGGAATCAACTCAATCTGGCGATTGATGAAAAAACCTTGGACAATGCGTGCCACGTGTGCTCGTGCATTATCCTGTTGAAATATGGCTGTGAATAAGCCCTGAAGTTAAGGAAGGGTTACTGGCTCCAACACCTCGGAGAAAAAGTTCTGGCTGTTTAATATACCGTCAATGCGTACTAGAGGAGTGCGATAGAGATATCCAATACCACCCCATACCATAATACCCGATGCAGGACCAGTGTGGCGGTGCATAACGCAGCTGTTTAGCATCCTTTTCACGGTGTCTCCGGACTCGAATCCGACCATCGTGGTGCTGCAAGCTGAAGCGTGACTCGTCAGTAAAGACAATTTCATTCCATTCTGCCATCCACATCCTTCTCTCATCGCACCATTGGCGGTGGAGAAGTCTGTGGTTCTGAATCAAGGGTAGAAGAAGCAATGGATGTCTTGCAGACAGGCCAGTCTGCTGTAAACGGCGTCGAATGGTATGCACAGGCACTGGATGATGCGTTGCAGACGGAATGTGCTGTGCTATGGTTCATAATGTGACTGAGTGGTCCATGTCATTACCATGCGCACAATACGCTTGTCATCACGTGAAGTGGTGCCCCGAGGTGGACGTAATTCACCATGTCGGTCCAGCATACCCTAATGCATCCAACGATCACATATCCACATTAAGGTTGTTTGATTTCGTCCAACACGAGTGCCGATTTTGATGAAAGATAAGCTATAATCTCTGTAGACCACTATCCTTCCTCTGTCGAACTCGGGTACTTGATCAAAAGATGATCGGTGTATAACAATGCATAATCAATCGGTTTTTTTTTTTAAACTACAAAAAAAAAAAAAAAAAAAAACACAATTGGCGAACTTAAAATCACCCAAATTTCCAAGCCTTAAATACCTTTCAAGAAGGCTCCACCAGCGCGCATGATCTGCGTCTGCGTTTTAATTCTAATCATTTGCATATCTCACCTCCGCTAAAGCATGTCGTAAATTTCGCATAGTTTGTACGCTTCCTTTAAGGTATTGCATTTACGGTAGCCAGCAGTGTATTTAAATTATTTTATTATTTAGTTCCTACTAGAGTAAACTTTTTCTCCTTGATTCTTGGAGTTTTTTTTTTTTTCTTAATCTTAATTTACATAAGCGGAAATACAATGGAAACATTTTTTCTCTCACAAATTGTAAGTCTTATGGCAATGAGGAAATAAAGAAACTGAACGATATGATGTTTGGTTTGTAGCTCACATTACTATCTTCATACGATTTAACTTTACTTGAACATAGACACAGATAGCCTTCTCGAGTTTTATGACGCTTAATAAGGAAACGAAAAGGAGATAATTAAGTTGGTTTTATACTTCTTAATCTTCTATCGGATTTGTTTGCTTCATTTAAAATTTAAATTTGGGACATACAACAATACCACCTGTTTTCAGGTAACTCATATAGAACCTTGAGTTTTTTTTTGGATATAAGAATTAGTACATTTTTTTTCATGAATCGGAAACATTGGAAAGCATGTTTCCTTAAACATTATCTATCCAAATTGCTCCATAAATAATGCTTTTCAAATGAAGTTTCGTTTAAAATCTCTCATGAAGAACCAATTACAGGATTAAGTGTTTTCGGTAGATTATTTATTTCTTTGTATTACCAAGTTTTGGCGATATAGAAAAGTGATAGAAGTAGATGTCAGTTCTTACGTACGAAAATCTATCAGTTATTTTCGCAGTGTAGAAAGACTGCAGGAGAAATAATTTTCTCATAACTTTGAAGCAAATAACTTTTTCTCAATGATAATACAAAACACCAACTAAATATATTACAACTTCACTGCAATAACCTTTACTGTGCATAACAGAAAGAAAAAAAGAGATAAATAAATGTTTCATTTACGCGTCTCCTGACTATGTAAATATTTAAGGCATAAAATGTTCTGCGCGAGGGATCAAAGTTTAAGATGAAATAAAATTAAGATTCATAACCAAAATGGAAATCTGAAACAGAATAATTTTTTCAGTATGTACAGTATGTACATTGTACATACTGTATGTACAGTCCACATGGCCGTTTGGATTAAGCGAAAGCCGGTTTAAAAGAGTCCGGATTAATGAGGGTTTACTGTATATAAAAGAACCAAAAAGAGAGAGAAATAAATGTTTTCGTTACGTGACTAATGACTAAGTATATATTGACAGAATAAAATGTTCTGCACAAGAGTTCAAAGATTAAGATCAAATAACATTAAAATTCATAGCCAGAATAGAAATCTTAAACAGAATAAACTTTTTATGTTGAAGGCATAACGATGAGTTCTCCTAAAAAGTCGAAGATCATACATTTCAAAAATACACCAACCTGCCAAAATTGCTTTTAGAATGCACTCATTTTTCAGTTTTCATGTAGAATGTATAGACGGAGTAAGATTTTAAGGAATTCATGATATACAGAGTAGAGAGTTAGCAATTCTCTCTGCTAATCGCTTTCTGTCACATTCGATGAACGTTGAACATATCAGAGACAAAGAAATTGAAGATATTACATGACTTTCCTGCTTTCAAGTCGTCAGAAACGTCAAGATGCATTTTCGAAAATTCTGGCAATTATGAACAAGGCCTCTTTTCCAGAGTATCTCTAAAGGTATCTTTTAGCCTAGAAATATCTCGCTTTCGAAAAGAATACGCTAGAGGAATATCTTCTTCAAAAGTGTATTGCGATCAGAGAAAATAATTCCAGGTATTGATATTTTGCTATATGAGAGAATAAAGGGTCTAGTAATCGCTTTTACTTTGGATATATAAGGGTAGGACAAATGAATATACATTATGGATTTATTTGGACCATAAAATGAACACTCAAGCATTACTTTGTTTTCAGAAATTCGTAATATAGTTAGAAATGTAGCACTTGTTGCATGATATTACGAACATTGTCATTGATATGTGGGCTATTTTCAATTGCTTTATACAATTCAAAAAGTCAATTTTTCCCCTCTGAATTATTTATTAAAATAAAATGACTGCTCATTTAGACGTACTTAAAATTATAATTAATTAAGCACTTTTGCTTTTGCTATACTTTCTGTGAACGTTTTTTCTCAAAATGGAGGGTCAGTTTGTCAAGATCGTTACAAGATATATTCAGCTGGTTTTAGATACACGAATAAGTCAAAAGTTCTGAAACTTAGTAGCATTGCTTAGGTTCGGTGCTGTGACTGAGAGCATAATAGTTTAACACTTTTGAATTTGAATAACAGTAACTTAATTTGAAAAAATTAATTCATTACTAGAAACATGATAGTGGACTTGACTGGTAACAGATTGGACAGTTGCAGTAAAATATCGAAATAAAACAAAATCCTTAAAAAAAAATAAAAAAAACACTCGTAAAAGCAAAATAAAGTACTAAAGTTTCATTTTAAACATTAAAAAAAAATAGGCAACAGACTTGAAATTGAAAAACAATGCACCTTTAAAGGAAATTGTTTATAGAATTACAATGTTCCTTTTCAACTGCAAAAGAAAATGATTGGAGATAAATTATTAACAAGTATAAGTGATTTTATTGAAAAATTGTCAGCTTTTTTTTTTCATGAATTTATACTTTGGTAACGGACTTGACGAAATAGGAGAGGCAAAGCGTTTCAAATGTCCCAGTCATTTTCTTTGCATAGTAAAAAATAAAGTGAAAAAATGTATTTAATTTAAAATACGAATGATATACAACTATTTTTTTATTTACTTGGTATAAAATTCCATCTTTGAGGTAAAAATATGCTAGTCTTACTCTTACTTTTTTTAATATTGGATATATGTTGTGTAATGAAGATAATATTTATAAAATAAATTTAATATTTAGTCTTCGTATGACCATATTTTTTTTTACAATAGGACAGTATAAGTAGGTTTAAAAATGACTCAAGTATAATTTTAGAACAAGCTTTAATAGTACTTATTACCAACCAGAAATTAGATTATGCACCATTTTATACACTGATTTCAAGCCAAATATATTTAAATGGGCATTTCCTTTACACAGAATTTATTTCAGTAAAACTTGTCACTCAGTTTATTAAAAAATGAATCTAGACGGCTTACCGGAATCATTGCATAATCCATTGTTGTCACTCATTTTATGTAAAATATATGCTTGATTATCTTGACTTTGAGAACGAGGCTCTACTCTGTAATCACCATGACACGCATGGATGAGACCACTCTGCAAAGAAATTGAGCAATTATGCTTTTGTAATAAAAAAATTGACAGTCCATAAAAATTTCATACAATGGAAAGTATTTTAATAAAATATCTAAATCAGTTTTTTATTATAGTGAGATTCCGTCTCAGTGAATACCAATTCATTCAAACATTCGTTTTAACGAAATAAATTTTCAGTCCCGATTTAATTTCTATTGCAATGCTTCAATTCCATTACAACAAAGTACCCATTACAACAAACAAATTTGCGGTCTCTTGAAGTTCCTTATAACGGGATTTCACTGTATTAGTTACTTATTTTAAGACTATCTACAATTTGACACTGAAAAAATACACTAGGTAAAGTTCTCTGAACGTTAAGTACATAGGCATACACTTTATATGAGTTACTCTTATATCCTTTAAAATGCAGTTTTAGTTAATATTACTTCTGCCCAACATGTAAAAATTCAATTATCGCAGCTTTACGGAAAAGTTATTTCACTTGTTTGTAATATATATTAATAGTTCTAAAAACGAGCGCTTTGGAATTGTTGCTTTGCTCCACAAATTTTTTGGTGTGTTTGACTTTATAGACTTCTAGAAGACCCAGTGCTGCATTCGCCTGGCAAGGTTATGAAATAAGTTCTCTTTTACTTATTTCAAAACCATACTCTTTATTTTACACAAAAAAAAGGGCGGCATTACTGTACACATCTTATTGCATCATTTAGTACTTCTGAAGTAATGTTCGGAAGTTAAGTTTGAGGTTGTTCAAACTGCTATTACTGCATTGTAATATATTGCGTAGTTTTTTAAAGAATAAAAATCTTGTGATGCGGTGAAGTAGAAATGTTGTAGTTTTTGATCATATAGAAAATTAGTTTGTTTGCATTCCAGTTCTACCACTTCCATAAAACTAATTAATTCGATTTCTAGCGGCACTTAAAACTGCCCTAAGTAGCAGGATAACTTTGAACTAAGCTAATAATTCATTTTAAATAAGTTTAATGTATATTTTTTTGAATTTAGGGTAGTTTTTTAATGCTTTTCGGAGCTTTTCTTCTTCGCACACTTTCTAAAAACAAATGCTATATATTGATTAAAAATTATGTGTGGCAGTTGAAAATAGATAATTCTGGTTCAAAGCTACTTAGAATGAGCATTGCTTCTCAATCAGAGACGAACAAATCCCCTACAATTGCCGAATTTTAAATGGATAGAGTTAAATCATGATGCAATTTATGGGATTCACCGATAAAATATTTTCCAGAAAACTATTTAAATCACTGCACCATGGTACACAAAGGGATGTAAAAGTGATTAAGTATACATATTCATTTGACATCAACGAACACTCTTAAAGAAGTTGTTTGTAAAAGCAGACCAAGGAAAACAAAAAGCCGAGTTTTGAATATGCTTTATGAGTTTGTCTAGACGGAAATTTAAATATATTTGCGCATATTGAGTAATGTTGATGTAAAGACTGGAAGCGTCTCTAGAAAAGCAAACAAGAAATCAATCAAGCAGTCTCATTAAACAAGATGTATATGTCAAATTATTTGTCAGACATGAAGAAAGACCTGATTGTGCAGTTATTTATTAACTAAGTTGCGAATACAGCTTTTTGAGATCTAAGAATTTTTATGAAGCTGTGCGGTTAAATTTCGTATGCCTTTTTTTTCTTTTAACTGCGCAGATCTTAGCAAAACTGTTCTAATGAGCATGTTACTAACCTATTTTAGGAGGAATAGTAATACCAGTAAAATCCCGTTACAATGTATTCGAGTGACTGCAAATTTTGGTCGCTGTACGCGAAATTCGTTATAGTGGAATTCAAGCAACCTAATAACAATTAAATCGGGAAATTCTATTAACTGAAATGGACAGTTTGTCATATTGGTAGAATATGACGAAACTTTATTGACACGGATATTTCATCGCATTGGTATTTATTGTAACCTTAGTTGTTCATCACTTATTCAGAATCCCGCAAAATCTTTGTGAGATATCTTTTCATCCATAGACTCCCTTTTTACTACAATAAAAAAGGAGCTACTTGTAACTCCGTAACACATGTCTACAATTTTTGAAAAATTGTACATTGAAACACTATTAAAAGTTAATTTTGCTGGAACCCATTAAGAAAACGCGAAATAAATAAATATCTTTGTAAAATGAAGTAATAAAGCACACAACACACAAAAATCACAAATTAACAACTAAATTGCATATACGTGCTTCGTGGTTAGAGAGAGTCATTTCTTTCACTACTTCGCACAATAGACGCAAAATGCAAGGCAAAGTGAAATAGTTTGCTTCATTCATTTATTAAAATATTTATAACTTCATCCATTACTAAATTCATTGGCAATCAGTAGTCTATTCTTCCACTTATTTATTCATTCGTTCACAAAGTTTCCTATTCATTCCAATTTATTCACTCATTCACTGAATTTATATACTCATTCATAATTTAATTTTTTTCATTTATTTATTTATTAATATTAATTTTTGATGAAAAATAATTTAATTATCAAATAAAAAATGTTTCATTAGAACAACATTCAAAGTGATAATTCTCCACTTTTATTTAAAGGTCCATTTCTTGCCAAAAATGAAAAAAAATAATAATAATTACATTTCAGCACACGTTTTACTAAAAAATAGATACATTGTTTTCTTTTTATTTACTGTAATTTTCGAAACAAATATCCAATCATTTCATATAAAAAATACCCCGCATTTAATCACCACATTTTTATGCAATAATAACTAATAATTTTAAAGTGACATGTTCTAACTCTTTGTAAAATAAATAATGCATAATATGCTTTCAGTAAGTGCAAACTGCTTTTGTCGACAGAAACTTTCCTCCAGAAATTGCAAATAAAATGGGAAGGGAACATTTATGGATTTAACCCTTCACTGCACGGTGTGCCAGATCTGGCACAAACCAAATAAACCCTCATATATTCCTATGATTTTTAAATGCAGTTAAACTGAGCTTTGTGCCCCTTCTGGAACATTGCTATAACAGTTTAGTGTGATTTTTATGTACTAGTTAGCTGCACTAGTCTAGGTATTACAGTTCTTGCTATTTTTTAAAAAAAGGTCTGCATTTCCGTTAGAAGTGTGCTTAGTCATTATTTCCTTTGTTCCAAAAATGTTTAAATACACTTAGTGGAAAGTTTGTTTATACCACTTATGACACAAAAACATTGCAGATTATTACACTTATCGGTATACAAAGCATATGCTATGTGCTTTGTGCCATATATAGAACAAACAATTAAAACATCATTTTTGGTGCACATTTTTAAGATTAATTTTTTTCTTCATTTTTCCTGAACTCAGGGTTATTTAAAAGGTAACAAATGATTTTTTTCATGAAAATATAAAAAATCGTGCAGTGAAGGGTTAAACTATGCAAGCAACTACCGGAAGAAAAACGGAGACACATAAAAAAAGTCAATGCTAACTTAAATTGATGGTCATTTCATCACGCATTTTATTCTTGGAGAAAAACATAAAGAAAAAACCCAAACTAGCTGTTCTACTTTTGATATCTTCCAGAAAATAATTAGGAGTCTCCCAAACAGCGAGTGAGGTCGTTTTGATGAGCATCGATTAATGTAACAAGCTAAAAACAAAAGCAAATCCACGTGTAAGTGGGATTTAATCGCACAAAGCTTGCTCAGGGAGGGGCTCTTAATGACCGAACTAAGTACCTCGTGCTACTGTCAAAAAGCAGCTCGGAATATTAAGAAGCAAGGTGGCTAAGAGGAAGAGATAACACGGCAATTGTGCCGAAAGATAGTAGACATTATCTAGTCCTAAAATAATTACCTGTCTTTGGTTCTGATGGCAATTGAAAAATAACTCTCATTTTGGTACGCATGATGCGCTGCCTGGCTCGTGGCTTGTATTAACTAGAAACTGCTTTTCTGGACAGGCGCACCTTGCTCTGATTCAACAAGAGAAACAGCGAAGAAAAACATGGGCATCGCTATGGATCATTTTTCTAATGGGCTGCGTTTATATACACAATATGAACCAACTAATAAAGTGCTTATTGATGCAATCTTAGTTAGTGCAAGGTGCTGAAGGTAAATACCAATCCTTATTCCGTATTGCTTGAGCATGAATATATGCAAGAGTAATACTTCGGATAAGAAATTTACGCAGATTGTTCAAATTTAGGGAAGCATCTTGGTATATTATGAAGCAAGGTGGCTAAGAGGAAAAGAGAACACGGCAATTGTGCTGAAAGATAGTAGACATTATCTAGTCCCAAAATAATTACCTGTCATTGGTTCTGATGGTAATCGAAAAATAACTCTTATTTAAGTACGCACAATACGCTGCCTAGCTCGTGGCTAGTATGGACTTGAACCTGCTTTTCCGGACAGGCGCATGTTGCTCTTATTCAGCTCTAAAAATGACAGCTCGAGAAATGATAGAAAGTCCTACACTAGAGACTAGTGTGAGCTGAAATAATCTAAACTTGGATCCAAACTGGATAAATCCAAACTTGGAGAACGCCATTCCAGGCATTTTGTAAATTCATTTTTAATGAACTAATTTCCTCTTTTTTTTTTTTGAAGTACAGAATGACATTTGACATATAACCAGACTATGAGGTCGAGTAGAACAGTTCAAAATAGTCCATACAGATTCTGAATGTCAGCTGATTCGGATGATGTCAATACTACTATTAAAGAACTTTAAAACGGTACATAAATGTACTAGTTTGCATCTCCAGCAAACGTATCAGCTACTCAGATCTGGCGCAACATGCACTACAAAATTTTTCAATGACCTTATTTGTGAAGCATACTTTGAAACATGTATTTATAAACTTGCCATGAATTTGTTACGTTTAATTTCAATTTCGTTATTTCAGTACAACATTCGTACCAGGCAAATTAATTTTAAAAGAAGATTATTGTTCATGAAAAATCAGATTCTGAATAAGGAACGGCTTTAATATACAAACGTAGGAGAAAAAAATATTTTTATTTTTCTGATATTTTTTCGTGCTTTTTACAAATATTATTGATATGCACATAACATATTTCTCCATCTCTTGACAAATGAGTTTGAACGAAAACAGCAAAAGATAAGTCCCTCTACCTCGTGGCAAATTGCATTGAATATAAAATTCAAGCATATTTTATTAAATGGGACACATTAATGTATCATATTTTTGTAATAAATTTTACGCGGTGTTTTGAGAGCTAAAAGTTGACTTAAAGCAACCCCATTTTTCAGTTGCTAGCGACTTTTATGTCAGTTTTTTCCAGAGTTATCTTGAACATAGGGCAGCAATTTTCTTTCTTTTAATTTAACGATATTTATTTTTTAAAAAAAAAATATGCTGTAGCTAGAATAATTCACCCATGACTAATGACTTTAAAAAGCAGTTTTTCATTTTTATGTATTTAGCCCAGCCTCCTTTTTTCTGAAGCGTAATAAAAAGCTCGCTCAGTTATTATTATTTTTTTGATTGATTTTTTTTTTTTTGAGGAAGGTAAAAATTTTGTTTATGTATTACATTGTTTCTGTGCGTATAATACAAGGGTTTTTTTTCTTCGTATCTTCTGAAATATGCTTGGAAGAGTTAATGTGCTTGGAGTAAACTTTGTCATAAGCGTAACATTTGCATTGATTACGAGCTAAATAGTTTCACATCAGCTTGTGAATGAAATCAGTAAACATTTTTAGCGTTCCACAGGCAAAAGGAGGGGGCTGGGTATTTACTCAAATTTTGATTTAAAAAAATATTTTACGAAATTTCGCTATTTTTTTTCCTAAAACGAAAGTAAATTTGTGAATGTTAACTGGAAATTCCTTTTTTCAGTGTACCAGCAGAATTTTAACATGAAAAAAAATCTTCATGCAAAATGAAGTTTGAAACACACGTATGAAATGTTTCATTGTATATCTCCATCATTTTGATATAGAGAAAAGAAAGCATAGTAAAATTCATCTTGTGTTGTCCACAGCACTATTTAGTGAGTGTGTATCATATTATTGACTGAAGAAATAAGCTTCGTGTTTGTACATGATTTGGGTTCCGGTTGGGTATTCAGGTAAACGAAAGAAACCCCCCTCCGAATGGAAAAAATCTTTGCCAGAACAGTGATATCTACTTAACGCTGAGTGACTAGACATCATTTAATTAATGTATGCTTAGTGGGATTAGCGTGCTTAGTAACGTTTCTTTATTAATCTAGGTAATCCTATTTTAAAAGAAGATGGGCAGGACAGGAAATTAATCGTAGTGCGTTGCACATTTTACAAAATTCCGTTTCAATTTTATAGAAAAAAAACTGAACTTCACTTTAAAAGTATTTTGTGAGAATGAATTTTATTGCGTCAAAATAAGTAGCAATTTTCAACCTTTTTAAACCTCTTGAAAATATAAGGTAGAATCACACATAGTGATTCATTCTCAATTAAAACAAAATGGAAAAAATCCAGTTCACCATAAACTTCAAGTCTGTTTCAAGTTCAGTAAATTTCAGCAAAACTTGATCTACTTATCGGTATTTTCACTTTCTCACTTCAATATATCATCAAGTGTTAGTAGCAGGGATAATCAACGGTGTCGATGTGTGCACTCTCCCCCTCTCTTGAGGGCATAATCACTTTATTTAACACAGCATAAAAGTTCTATTCAATACGTTTCGACTTATTATCGGCCTTGCACAACATTTTACTGCGAAAGATATGGACTTAGAAGAAAAAAAAATATTTCTGTTTATCAAATTTTGGTTAACTTTTAGTAAGAGCTGACTTTTTCTGATGAAAGTTTTAAACACGATGCGATAAGTTTTATCATCCTATTTTTCATCACGCACTCGAGAATTATTCAAATAAAAACCTGTGTAATACAGAAGCTTGTCCTACGAGTTACACGATACGTGACATTTCACATGTTAACTTTGATTAGATTGAGTAACGATAAGTGATAATTATTCAACTTTATTGGCATTAATTCTAATTCAGAAAAAAATCGATTTGCAGTGATAGAATTATTTTCAGTAGCATCACTTGAGGTCGAAATTCAACAAATTTTCTTCGATGTCTGTCCTTACTTCTTTTCATTTCAGTTCATCCCAATGATTTTCTTCTTAGAGGCATACAACCAATACATTTTCTATTTACTTTTAGACAAAAGGGCTGGTTTTCACTTTTAAAACTGCAATTTTTAGCTGTATTTAATTGATGAAAATGTAAAGCTTGGCAATATGTCACCAAAAAAAAAAATTATCTTGGAAATATCTGTTTAGCAAAATATAACTAAAAAAACTTATTTGAGGTGCATACCGTGAATGATCTTAATGAATGTTTTCCCCAGTTTCATGACTTTAATAATGGAAAAAGAAATATTTAAAAACAAAAACGGAACTTGAGAGCAAAAATGCACCAGAAATTAGTGAAAGAAACCGTCAAGAGTATGAAAATGCGAAAAAAGTACTGAAAAATCGAAAATAAATAAACTTCTTCCCTTAAAAACACAAAAACATGATCCAAGAAAGATAAAAAATGACTGCCTATAAAGTAGCGTAATGAGTAAAAAATTTAACTTGTGTTGTTACTTAACTTTATTTTAGAAATATTCTATTAAAAATAGAGCATGTGTGATAATTGTCGCCAAGACAATCGAATAACTTTTTAATAATAAAAGAAGAATCATTTCTAAATGCTCTTTCAGAAATTTAGCTGAGAAACAAGCACAGTGAAGAAGATCTTCAGAAAGTTTATCAACGTATTAAACATACTGCCTGATTTCGTAAAAAAAAATTAAAAAAATAGGAATGACAACTGATAATTAAAAACTGATTGAATTTTAGTAGACTTCTCATAAATTTGTCTCAGTTTTGTACGATTAAAATATGTTGAATTTCGTCAATGCATGATTAGACGTTATCGCTAGAAGTAATGGTATTCACTATTTATCTTTATGCGAATAAACAACTGGTAGTAATTTTCAAATTTCAAGTGGGAAATAATTATCTATAATTGAAATACTTTATATTTAATGAGCAATTTTTCTAAAGAAATTTATTTAACAATAAAAATAAGTACTGTTATTTTGAAGTAATATTCTTCTTCTATGAAGTTGTTATAAGGCTTAACTTTACATACAATGAAATTTCATCGCAAGCATAAAACTAATTAATTTACGTTCATAAACAAAAGAAATATTTCTCGAAAAAATAGTCCAAGTCACTTATGATCTGATCACTTTTATCGTTTAAAGTACGTTTGAGACGAGGCACTCCCGATATAGTAGCATTTTCTAATCATCGGTATTCCTTCATAAAGAACAACGTGTGAAACACTTTATCCCCTAAAACATGGTGTTGAACAATCCATTTCATCCGCAACTTCTAGTTGGTAATTGTGTATGGAAAATCTCAGTTTCTCCATACTTCCAAGAGTAGACTTATAAAAGTTTGTAGATTTCTGTCTTATCTAAACGACGGCAGGAAGAAAAAATCATTTATAGTTAAATAAAATCTTCAGAGAGCTTTGAAACGTACCAAACATACCGTTTTATTTGATAACAATCATCTGGATGACGATTCAAGATTCAAAACCGATTGAATTTTAAAAGGTTTGGCATGAATTTTTGTCGTAGCATTAAATATATTTGATTTCGTTAATCATTAACTAGATTTTATCGATGGAATTGCAGTTACTAAAAATATTTAAACGTATAATAATTATTAGTAATTTTTAAGTTCAGAAGATAAGAAAGTTATTATAATTTATCTACAATTTGCAATAGTAAACTTTTTTTCTTAAGCCTTTTTTTCTAATAATAAAAATAAGCAATTAATTGAATTATAAAATAAGTTTTCCTAGCGCGAGACTCAAACCCGTAGTATTCATACGGTACGAAAGTACGCGTATTATAGATATAAATACATACAGTGTGTGTGTGTGCATTGCACAATAGTCTTTCAGGTCATTAAAAATGGTAAAGAGCTTAACACAAGCAGCAATAAAATTTCATCGCAAGCATAAAACTGATAAATCTCCTCTCATAAACTCAAAAGAGATATTTTTCAACAAAATTGCCCGAGTCACTTATGATCTGATTACTTTTATCGCTGAAAGTACTTTTGAGACGAGGGCACTCCCAATACAGTAGCATTTTCTAATCATCGAAATTCCCCCATAAACAACGACGTGTGAAACATTTTTCTCCCGAAAACACGGTGTTGAACAATCCATTTCATCCGCATCTTCTCGTTGGCAATTGTATATGGGAAATCGCAGTTTTCCCACACTTCCCAGAGTAGAAGTTTGTAGATTACTGTCTTATCTAAACGACGACAGGAAGAAAAGAACATGGAAAAAACGAATATATTTAGGACTGTGTCCATTCCACTCAGTACGGTGAATGCGTACAAAAGCACGTAGAAAAACGTTTAAGGTTTCTTCTTTCTTACCACTCTTTCCCTGCTCATTATAGAGTAAGATAGAGAGCAGATTATTTCACTTGACATTTCGAGTGTTTCTTTTAGATAATGCTTTGTGCTCCAATTGAATGCGCGCGAGAGATATCAAGTGCTCTAGACACTCCAAAGAAACGGAAGGAGGGGTGAAGTAAATTTTATTGTTGGAATGACAAGAAATAAAACGGCGATTCCCCGCTCATACATATTAATGCTGTCAGTTCTCTCTTTTCCGAATGCTGCCTCAGATGCAGTTTTATTCGCTGGTTTTATTATTTTTTTTCTCACAGAAAGACAGATTTTCGCTGAATATTTTTAAATTGGGAAGTGGGAGAATTATTAGCATTAATGCCGTTGGCTCATGAAATCTTCGAAGAACAGCATTTTGGAAAATTTTACTTTTTCTATATTCACGATATATGACAAAAAATACTAATAATAAATGTAAATATATTGCTTAAAATGCTTACTGTAGCAATGTTAAAAACTAATAAACTGATTAAATTATTACCTCAACTTTTAAGTTAACATTAATGCTGTTGACTACTAAAATCAATGAAACGCTGCAATTTGGGAGATTTTACTATTTCTACGGTGATGATTTTTGATTAAACAATAACAATACAATGTTTATTTATAAAAAGATTGTTCGTCTTTTTTATTGAAATAAAATGTTAAAATGAATCAAAAGGATTAACTTATATACTCATTTTATATTTGTTTATTTAATTATCATTTAATTTATTTATAATTATCATTCTTGAAAAGTTTAAAGTTTGGAGTATAATGGAAATTATAATAGCGTTTATGGCCTTTGCAATGCTTGAAAAACAGTTTTTTAGGATATTGAATTCTACGTGGGTTGGAAATATTTAAAGGAAGACTGCAGAACATTGTTAGTTAGGGGACACATTGCACATTATTGAAATACTAAGCCTTTATCAAACTATACAACATGTGAAAGATTAAGCAACCTGTAATAGCAAATGAAAAGAACTACTTCTGAAAATGAAGATATCGGTGAAGGAAAATATTTTTGAAAATATAAAAACAGTAAAACTGATAGAGAAAAAGTAAAAAATGTAATTTTATGTTTACACTATTTTTTTTTATTTATTAGATCATATGAACAAGCCTTAAATTTATGAGAGTGATAGATAATTGATTTCTATCGGTGCATTCTACAATTTATTTCATTATTTCGTTTAAAATTCAAAAACGGTATTTACTTGACGATTAATCATTAGAAAGAATACTGTGACACTACAATTTAGTTAACTTATTTTTTACATTTACTCAAAACTGTCCCTCCCTCACTGCAGCTACACTAAAAGCTACTGCAATGGTAAAACCTACCTATCGACTCTAAAATCTTAGGAAACAAAAAACCTTTTTAGATGCCAATAAAATTATTTTATGCAGTTTGAAAATGTTCCTGTAAGGGCTATTTTTAGCCAAGTTCTTCAGCAGCGTCTTTTAAATTTTTTATTTTGATGGGTACACCATGCTTTTAGTAATACTTCATCAAGCTTCAAAAGTAAGATATCATTTCAAAAAATTTTCCTCCACTCTTGGTGTAAAATAATCAAGTGACTCATAATCTTATTGTTATTAAAAAAAAATACTTTAAAAAACGGGGTTTTTGCGTTCCTTCTGTTAAGTACGAAAGCTGAGCACCGGCCAGAAAGTTTGCAATGTATTAATATATGCTTTTAACTATTTATACATATGTACGTATGTATGTGATTTTGCTTCCATTACGAGTTATCACAAGAGCTTTTGCCCAAAAATGTAACTTTTGTATAACTTTCATACAAAGTTTACAATGAAAGGAGCTTATGCCTAAAGGAACGCATTTTTTTCCACGTTTAGTAACACTCTCTACAAAATTTTGCACCGAGATAAAATGATGAAAAAATTCGCATTTGCGATCTTACGATTCTATTTTGTTAAGTTTTGTCCGCGGAACCTTTATGGGAGCAGTGGATACCGAAAAATTGGGCTGGCTTATTTATTTCCAGTCACTTTTACAATAAACATACATTAAGACCTGCTGAATAGATTTTTATATTTATTCATCGAACGTGAAAATCATTCGCCTAAAGATTTTATTCATTTCAAAGAGAGGAACATTTTCTCGACATCACGTTCTTTCCTGTGGCATTTGATTCGGAATTCAGATTCATTTTCACTATTGAATTTTCCGACATCTATGTCACTTCCAAACTTTTGGAAAAGGCTCGAGCTTGTTATAAATTTGATAAATTACCACACATGAATAAACTATTCCTTTTTATGCAAATATAATTGTAATGGATCGATGACAGAAAGTTACTTTATCTTCCTGCGTTTTGAAGTGTTTACCCTCCCCCCACTCTGCCTATTTTTTATCTTACAAATGCCACAATGATAGCATAAATATTTTTATAAATGTGATGCTAATGCATTTTAATTGTATCCATGAAAGCGCATGCTGGCGTTCAGATAAATAACCTTAAAATATCCTGAGACACATACGTTTATTCTCTTTTCCTAAGTTAATAAATGTGTTTGGATAACGTGTTACATTAATGACTTATATTCTGGCCAGGAGTTAATAAATATCCACCTACACTGTTAAAAATTTTCCTGAAATTTTACGGTAAAAGTTACTGGCATCCATGTTGCCAGTAACTTTCACCGTAAAATCCAATTTTACTGTAAAATTTTACGGTAGAGAAAAATAGAGTTAAAAAACACAGTATGCGAGTAGCTAGGATCGAACCCAAGCCGCGGTTATCGCGCTTCGCTTCCCTAACCACTGTACCGAATAGACCACACATGGCGAACAGAAATTAGGTATTACGTGCTTCGCTCAGTAAGTCACGTGGTTTGTCAACTTGCGCTGTAATCGTTTAATTTTTATGGTACAATTTACTGTAAATATTTTTTTTACTGTAAATGCAACATTTTGCAGTAATATTTACCATAAAAGTTTTCTGAATTTTTAACAGTGTAAGTAGCACACTTCGTTTTTTAAAGGCTGTAAAATGGTTATTAACGTTGTAACAACCGCTTAAAAACGTTTATAAAACATTTAAAGATTATTTGTACTACCTGTGCATAGTATGAACATTTTTCTCCCGTTTCTTGAATTAATAAATGTGTTGTAATAACGTGTTACGTTAATAACCTTTATTTAATATAAATATATTAGGTATTTCAATAAATATTTTGGGACAAACACGTTTACTCTCTTTACTTGAATTGATAAATCTGTTGTAAAAACGCATTTTTTATAACTTATTCTGATCAGGAGTGCATAAATATCCTGAAACAAATACGTCTCTTATCATTTCTTAATTTAGTAAAATGTGTTGTAAAAACGCGCTGTATTTATACCTTATGTTCTGGTCAGCAGTTAATAATTTCTCGACCCAAACGAGTATTTTAAAGAATCATTTTTCAGCTTTTTAATATTATTGCTGTTGTGTATTATGTTACTCACGTAAAAAATTTTGAAACGGAAATTCATTTGTCTTTTTCTTCTTAAGAAAAAGGAAAAAAATCAAATTCAATGAAAGAAATATTTTTAGTGAAAGCCATGAAGATTCAACACTATCTCTTGTTCTAGAAATTTGCCAACGTGTTTATTCTTTTGCTATCTCATTTTCATACAGCACAATTTCATTTCTTTCTCTTAAAAAATATTACTAGGACTACCTTTATAGTAGAGAACTCAAAAAGTTCACCATTAGAAACTTTTTGAAACATTAATGTGCCGCTTATGGTTGGATCATGTAACTCATATTATTTATTCCTACAACTTTCTCTTGCACATTAAAACTGTAAGAATAAGCACTTGAATTTTTGAGTTGTTAAACATATTATTTTATATTAATTTGTGAGGTCTTTAAATAAATTATATCACCTGTAATGTTTTTTTTTTTTGGCCTCTGAAATATTTTTAAGTCTTGCAATTTTCATGAACATAACAAGTATATAGTTTAATCCAGCTTTTATTTTGACTTGTTTGCGAACACTCTCTCAAAACTTTTGTAATACATATTTTCCTTAATCATTAATCTCAGTTTTCAGAATGCACTTACTTTCCCTAATTGACATTAGGGAAAGTAATATCTACCAAAGAATCAGACTAACGTAAGTCCATTTTCGTCACTTTTCAGTAGAAGGCGAAAACGATTGTGGGATGCATGCAAAGGATAGGACTCGTGCTCTTTTAACACTGCTAAATAATTCTGAAGGAATTTTTTTTTCTAGAACAATGTTCTTGTGTGTCGATGAGGAATAAGATTCAACATACAATGCAGCAAAAAAGTGAAAATCGCCATTTTTGGGTTTACGACGTTCTCGTTCTGAGGTACAGATATTATGTAACAAAAACTAAACAATATTGCGCGCACATGTTTTGATATTACAAGGAGCCCATTTTTAGTCTAAGAAGGTAGCTGATATACAGTCGACGCTCGATATAACTACCGTCTCCGTCCTACAGAAAACGGTCTTTATAAAGAGTGGTCGCTATAAGAGGTAGAACATAGAGTATATTGGGATACAGATGGGCGTTTTCTCACCGGTCGTTATATTAAGATGGTCTTTATAACGTGTGGTCGTTATAACGAGCATCGACTGTATTTTGTAGTTTGCGTTTTACATCCTCGGTAAGTTTACATATATAAAAAAAATAATCGGAATATTGAAGCAGTAAGGTATTACGAAAAAAAAATGTCTATAAGGCAACAATAATTTTATTTGCTTAAATTTAGAATTATATCATTACTCAAATTACTCCCCCACCCCCTCCCAGTTTATGTTTTTAACGTAACTTCTCAGATAGAAGTCATTGTTGTCACATTTAAGTGCTATATCTTATCTAAATAGTTACAACATGAAATTCAAAGGTGGAGTAAAGCTGCTGTAAAAAAAAAAAAAAATGTAGAAAAGTTTCAATGCCTCATTTCATCAAGAAATAAATATTACCATCATCGCTTTGTATACTTTCACACAAGCGTTCGTCATCTCTTGAGGAGGAAGAGCAAAAAGGAGGTGCCATTGAGATAAAAATTTGTTACGTGATACAAACTATCAGATATCTAGCTCCTGAAGCCAACGCTCTTTTAGATAAAAGTATTGGCGACTAAAGCCGTCAAAAGTGAAATGTCAACGAACTCAAACAGTGGTCGATTATGTGTAAATAAAGAGATTTACAGATAAAACCCTTTGAAAAACTCTTAGAGGACTAGCAGTGTTTATTTCCAACGCTAATACAATATACACAGACAATTTAAAACTATGCAAGCAAAAGAACCAATCGTAAACAATGCTTTATTGCAATTTACGGGAAATAACTATTTGTTGATTTAAGTTCAGTGTTTTTATATCAAGATTTAGTCATATAATATTTGCACACCGATAATGTATCTTAAAGATGAGGAAATAAACAAACGAAATAAGATTTTCTTCTTACAATTTTCTTTAATGTATACGTTTAAGTAGTACTTACTAGACACACACACTTTCACTATACTTATACGTAAATACTTCACACACACACACACACACACACAGAGTGATTATGAATACTTGGGAGCATCCTTTAAAAATGAGATAGAGTAGATTGAAACGGGTAGGATAATTCAGGCTTACACGTCCCACAGGATTGAAAATCCTTATTTTTTTTCATAGTTACACTCACGCAGAGGTCTGGTGGGCATTCTTTTCAGGGAAAGTGGTGTACAAAGAAGTTGCTGAAATAGTGTACAGCAATTTCCTACCGATTTTAACCGATAATTACGATTTAAAAAGAAACCTAAAGAAAACTGGCATTTTTTAGCATATGATTTAAGTTCGTTCTTTTACGAACTAAGATATAAACAGTGATTATTCCAATGATCGTTCTGTTTATCGCGGTATATCCGTTAAAGACTCTACCGTGATAAGTGAATATCCGCGAAGTAATATTCTTTAATTAGAAATCGAATGCTTTCCAGGTTGAAACTTAAGAACTCTTACTTTCAACTGCTCAAATGTATTTTTGGATACAATCTCAACCTTCTTAGGCATAAAATAACACACTTTAGCCACTTGTATACTCATATTACACTAAATAAGAGGAAATACAACATATTGTGCGTAAAAAATGTTTAAAAACTTGTCCGATAATGAAATAAATACAAATGAGTGAGAGTACCTTTCCAGCTCCCCCCCCCCTTCTTCACTTTTTCTTATTGAAGGTATTACTTACTCTTTGAAAAACAAGTAGTTGAACGGAACATTCAAATTCATTTATCTTCTTACAATAGTACAGTAATATGCACTCTTCATTAAGTGTTCAGTGGCAAAGTCAACAGAGATTCATGACACCATCTTGGTGCAAGACACTCTCTTCAGCACTGTTATTACCTCTACTCATTTCCCTGTAGCCCCCCAGAAGAACTCGTCCTGATTATAAAGAGTATTTTATCACTCTTTTGAAGAAAAGATTCAACTCGAGCCCATTATAAAAGGATAGTTCAAAAACTTCAGAATGGCGATACACTATTAAAGTCACACATGGTATCCTTCTGGGTGAAACACTTCAGCACCAGCGGCAACCCCTAAAAGGTACCACTTGGCTCGGTATAGCACCTCTGAAGGTGCCATTTGGCTCCCTGTTGGTGCCCTCTGACACCCCATGAATGCGCCATGTGCCATAAGCGATAATTAAGGAACAAAGTGGCACCTTCAAGGGTGCCATAGGGCTACTATAAAGTATATAGATGAGCCAATATTTAGAAAAGTGCCAATTTGAAGTTGGAGTTTTCTGAAAAAAAAATTTTTTTGCAGAAAAAAACTAATATTGGATTTTAAGTCTAAATTGGGTCTAAATGCAAGAAATTAAAATGGGGGAGGTCAAGGAAGTTATTTACCCCCTCCTTAGATTACTCACTTTTAAGCCGTTACAGATCTGATGAATGTTACAGATCTGATGCTAATATGAGCTACATATTTGAGTTTATGCTTTCAGTCTTCATTAACATCTCTAAAAATGATATAATTTCCTTGCATTTTTAACATAGAATTAAGATAATCATATTAAAATATATATATTAGCTAAAAAATCAAATTTCATTATAAAAAAGCATTTCTTGGAAATAAAACTGAGCGATAAGGTTTTTAGATAAAATAAATTATGAGATTACCAAATCCAAGCTAATAAAACATTTGTTTTGTTTTGAAACAACACACAACTTCAACTTTTTCAACACACAACTATGCTGCTTGCTTTTCTTTAATTAGTTGCAGGAAATTTAATTTCTTGATCAGAAATTCAAATTTAGCATGCTAGTTATTATCTAGTTATTTAGCGAAGTTATGAGAAATTGAAGCACCAAAAAAAAAATAAATAAATAAATAAATAAATTAAAATAATAATAATTAATTAACTTAATTTCTGCAGTGTCAATTTTTCTTATTTTACTAACTTCTATTGTTAAGTCATACGAACCACAAATGAAGCAATTGTACTAAAACTCATTGCTTTTCATTTTTTAAGAACAAAAATATTCAATATATATGGCTAAAGTATGATTTTTGCTTTTTATAATTCTGAAACGTGTGAGTTAGTTCTGTAACATATTTGCTGTTTTTCAATGTTACCGCTCTGACTGTTACAGATCTGACAAACTGACAAAGTTTTTTTTTTATTTCCGAGTCGATCGCACTAAACCAAAATCAAACACGTGGTTTTTTCACTTGTAACAAAGGACTATACTTATATATAAAATAATTTTTAAAATAATAAAAACTGCGCATTTTAGAGCGTGTTACCGATCTGATGACTCAAATGACACACATTTTATAAAATCACTTTAAAAAATCTTACCTACAATTTTAGATGCAGAAATGCAAATTTTTAATTACGATTCGATAAAACTTTCCACCAGGTACTCAGTATCACGTGGTATAGGTGTAGGAAATGATTTTGGGAGCCTAAACATAGATCGGAAGTTATTGTTACCACTCTGACGGCGGAACTTGGGACACGCTTATTTCGCATCAGCTAGAAAATCAGAAATCGATTAAAACAAAAATGAAGTAAAATATTTACAAAGGGGTAAAAATAGAATCGTTTTTTGTGCAAGTGCGTTTTTTTGGGAAGTTAGAAAGTGCGCATGACCTGTTTGAATGCTAAGCTTTGTTACTTGGGACACGTTACCGATCTGATTTTTGATGTATAAAAACAATATTTTCTGAAGAAAAAAAGAATTTTTTTTCTGATGTTATTAGATGAAATGAAAGCAAAACTTATCTTCTTTCTGGAGAAAATTATTTTTTTAACTAGTTATTGAAATACTAGTGAAAACTCACTTGGGACTCAAATTGGCACTTTTCTAAATATTAGCTCATAGGCTACTATAACGTACATATAGGGGTCGGAAGGGGTCTATAGGGGGGTCTATAGGGGTCTATAGGGGTCTATCAGTGGTCGGAAGTAGCGCGCTACAAGTAGCGAGACTACTGTAGTAGCTACATTTTTTAGTAGTTTGTAGTGTAGCGCACTACTTTTTTAAAAAAGTAGAGTAGTGATTAGCGCGATACAAAAAAATAGTAGTTTGTAGCGATTTCTGGAAACTACTTTTAAATTAAAAAAATAAAAAAATAAATGAAAAAAAAAGGGAACGAAGAAAAAATCAAGGTTTAATTGACTCTGACTGGTACAAATCTTGCGCGAGTACAGCAGCGGACGCAATGAAGAATAAGAACCATAAAAATATGAGCCGATGTTAGATGCATCATTTTGATGAAATACATTCTATCTGTTTGAAGTTATTGGTTTATGTGGCATCATAAGTTTTATATTCCTTCAAATAATTTTCATGTTCCTAAATATTCCCTTGTAAGAAATTTAAAAAAAATTGAAGGTTGAATTCTTTCAACTTTTGAATCTTTTCTTTTGGCGAATATTCGTAAAAATTGTAAAAAAAATCTAAAAAGGACAAATTTTAGCAAAAAAAAAAAAAAAAAAGGAACGAAAAGGCAAAGTAACAAATAAATTCAAGGACAATTCCTGGTTCCATTCCATATTCAAATGAGTTAATTTATTGATGTAAACCACTTTTCGAATTTTTTCGGTCAATCCTCAAACAGTGCATGCTTTTAATTTATCGAGTATAATATTTTTTAAAAAGTAGCTCAGTAGCGACCACAATTCAAAAGTAGCTTGTAGTCGCTACATTTAAAAAAAAGTAGTTGTAGTTGTAGTTAACTACATTTATAACAAAGTAGTTGTGGTTGTAGTTCGCTACAAAAGAAATGTAGTTTTTCCAACCACTGGGTACTATAACGTTTCACTCTAAGAGGTGCCATATGCAGCCAGCAGTTTTAACAGTGCAGAAAGAAGCCGTGAACTTTGAAGCGCGAAGAAGCGAGGGACAACTGAACTTTTCAATAGTGTTTGGTGCATTTCCTTAATACTTTCTGTTTTGTAAATGTTGATTGCTTATGCGAGACCAGTTAGCATGCAATTTCACAAAAAGATGTTTTTCGAGTTTTATGAAGATAATTACGTCAATAATCCTACAAAGCCCTTCGACATTTCATTTCTTTTATTGCTGTTTGAAGTAAGACAAAGCCGTAATGTAAAAACAAGAAGGAAAAAAAACTCACCGAAGAGAACAATCATTTTTTTAAATCAGTTTTTAACCTCTTAAAAAAAAGGCATACATCTTTAAACTGGATCCTAATTTAGAAGAAATACTTTAAAAAAACACCATGCAAATATATTTCCGACCAAACATAATCGTTTGGGATGTAGCCAGAAACAAAGCCTATTAACATTCATTTGTTTCTGGCAGAAAGATACAAGCCATTAACGTGAAATGGTTCAAATAAATGGAAGAAACGTCAAAGATCAATTGTATTTTTTCAACGCAATCATTATTTTTCGTGTATTGTAATATTTATGTGCAATTGATGAATTATTTATGAGTTGAAGAGACTTTTCCTCCTCAATTTGACTTAATAGCTAGTAATAAATAAACACGTTTTCTAATGTACTTGGTAAATAAAAGGATTTTGCGGCTTGCTAAAATCACAGGAAAGATTCTATACATTTCTTGAATCTTATATTGGCATTTAAAATTCAAGATTTACTTCCTTCAAGAAATATTTTATTCCAGAATAACAAGCAAAACATCGAGGGACGTTTTATTTTGTCTTACTGATCAAAAGAAAATATAAAAAGCTTAGACTTGGTAATAAGATTGAAAACTTCGCCTTAAACTATATATCTTAAAAATATGAGCCAGCAAAAATATAAGCAAATATTTTCAGATTATTTTTCGGGAACTAAATCAACACACCAGATAAATTAAATCCAGTTGCAAGTATTTTAAACCCCTCATACATCTTAATTTCTAAATAAAATACAACATACAGTGAACTCTCACTTATACACCGCCTCATTTATGCGCCTTTTTCACTTATACGACGATTTTAAATGGTCCCAGCACATTCTATTGCAAAATAATGATAGTATCGTTCGTTTATGCGTTGCTCTAAAGATAAATATTTCACTTATGCGCCAAATTTTCCCTAAAATGTGTGAAAATTCATTTATTTTCTTTAAAAAATAAGCATTTTTCTTTACTTTCCTCTTTAATGTTTCGCCTTTATTACTCACGGAAGGCATTTTTTCCGCATGAACTAGAGTTCGGAGAGGGACAATTATCTATTATGGATGGTTTTAAAGGGAACAGTTTGTAGTTAGGTATGCTGCAACTTTTGTTTTCTCTTTATCATTATAGTTACGTTAGAGTAATTGCCAAACTGTAGTAATATGTCCCTTTTCTATAGAAACATTCTTATTCACTCTGTCATTACAACCTATGTTGAGTTTTAGTCCTTTAAATAGGCTTGTTCACTTATACGTCTCTCTCACTTATGCGCCTTTTTCTGTCGGTCCCTAGGGCAGGCGCATAAGTGAGAATTCACTGTAAATTATTAGATAAATTATTTTGTTAAGTAATAAGCTTAACTCTTTTGTGCATACATACAGTGGCAGACAAAAAAAACTGCATCACCTGTCAAAAAGTGGAAAATTGTGCAAAAAGTGTTTTATGTATATGTTTGGAATGAATATAATATTGTTACAATAGAATGAATTAGTGGGATTTATGTGAAATAATTATAATGAGCATGAATAAGTAAATAGCACTTTATTACTCTAAAAATGAAAAAATGTGAAAAACGCTGTATGTTACTAAAACGTGAACCACAGTAACGGAAGCATAAAATATTCTGGGTAATGTAAAATTTTCCGTAATAGCCGTCATATTATAGGTTATAAGATCGCAATTATAGACTTAGTTTTCGGCATAGATGATATCAAATGCGCCATTCCACGGAAAACCCAAACATTTCACAGCCTGAAAAAATTCTTTTTTGAAAGGATGCAAGGTACTAAGTTTATTTTTGAAACTTCAAATCATATAGATCCTGGTATAATTTTCCAATAATTTCGTTTTTTTAGTGGCAGCAGGGCTTCAAAGGTGGCTGACACCAGCTGAATGCTGTAGAGTAAAAACATTCTCATTTCAATGGGATTTTACTTTGTTTTCATAGTAACTTGGATGTTTCTGCTTTTTCATTAAGGGTGAGTGTCTTTTTCATTTTATGCCTCATTTTAAGGATTTTACAGTAGTACAAATTATTTTATTACATGTCAAAGATAACGAATCTTCATGTCTCTTCTAGTTATAGGTTCCTTGAAAATTTTCGAAATCTTTGATACCTGGTTAAAGAAGTCTCAGTTTCACGTGTAAGTTCTGGCAAACAACCTTCCTTTTCAGACAAAGCTACGTACTGCTCTGAAATTCATTGCTGTTACTTTTTTTTTGCCAAAAACGCTCTATCTTTTTTTAAGCTATCACTTGATTTTAATTACGACGATGTTTTCTACAACATTATTGAAAACAATACAAATAAATACTATTTTTTGAGCACTTTAGCCGAAACTACTTCAATCTCTATGTGAAAAGGTGCTAGATATACTGTCTGTTTGCGCATTGTGCGCCTGGCAGCCACGAACACTTCCATTTGAAAAAGGGGAGATAGGTTTAGGATACGCACTTCCCGATGCCTTCAGTTTTTGTTCGCTTGCTACTTCCTCGTTGCATTTCCCCCCTATTTCAATAAAGTCCGAAGAGACTTTGCGCGTGCGTAGATTCGACGGAGGTCTCGCGAAAAAAGCAAGCTAAAATCCTGATCTCCTCGTATTTTATAAACTCATCTATATTGTATTTTAAACAAGCATTTTCGATACAGAATGAAACTAGCCTGGTATCCAGTACTCTAAGCAGTATTAAAACAAAAAAGAACTTGAAGGAGGCGGCTGTATAAAAGTGGCAACATATCAATGTATTAAAAATGAATAGGTAATATGCTATTTTTTCGCTCAAAAAATGCAAGATGAAATCTAATAGCCAGAAGAAATTATGTTTCTTCTCTTTTCGGGAAGTTGTGTTGAGAAAAAAAAATCCAACATGAACGAATAAAATCACTCTTTTATAGTTTTTAACTTAATGTACATATATGTACTTAAAAAACTAAAAAGCATTTGGTACTCCGCATAATTAATGTTATTAGAAGAAATAAGAGTTTATTCTTATTTTCACTCAAAAATAATTTTAGGGAAAAGATTCCAAAAATTTATCCTTTAAAAAAAAAAAAAAAAAGTTTTTACATAGTCATGTCTTGACATCTAAGAGTAATCAAACAGCATATTAAGTAGTTCTGTAGAAGTAGAGTGATAAGTATTTTCAAGTTATTCAAAAATGATGCATGCACCTTATTTGAGAAAAATAATTAGCCGTAATTACGAATAATACAAAAACACATATCAGCCTTGAGCACTACCTGAAAAATTGATTTCTGTAAGAAATAAAGATTTATGATTCAGATAACGAAAAAAGCACGATTCCAACTGACGTATCATTTTCTAACGAAAACTTTATCTTCACTTTGCAGATAATGAATTGCCTTGCGAAAAGAATATTTATAAGTCTTCAAGACATAAAAAATAAATTAAAAGATCATCAGTTTTAAAAATGAGAAATTCAATTTTAAAAAGGCAGTTAACCTCTTTTTTTCTTTCGTATTTCTTGTCATTCTCTAAACTTGATTTATTAATTATCCTCTAGCTTACGTTCCTGATTTCATTTTTTCCCAGGTAAAATTTCGAGTAAGTTATTAACTTTCAACACAATTTTTTGAAACTAACTTTTTTCAGTTAATTCATAGAGTTCTCAGATGATTTAGGTTGGAAGTGAAAAGATTTAAAATATTTTGTACAGCTTATTCTAGAAGTTCACGTACAGTAGATGCCTTTGCAAATACTTCAACTTTTATTTACGAACAACCGAATTTCACTAGTTTATTCTTTAAATTACATACGAAAAATGCTTTAAAAGCTATTCAATTGAAAAATGGGAAATATTTTATAATACACTAGTTGACATATGAATTTATATTTAGAGGAAAAGTTGCTTTTTTTTGAATGAACCATGCTGACTGATGCACCAATTTGGTGCAGGCTTTTTAGTGGGAAAAACACTGATTATCATAATGATGTTTTCCATTTTGATTAATGTTTGATTCACTTTTTTCCATTCAGCATTTTCCAGTTTTCATATTTTATTCATCCATTAATGATTTCTTTTACTTCTGATTATTGTTATCTTTTGTCATTATAATGACGCAAAAATTATTTTGACCTTCAATGGGTCGCTCTTAGAGAAACACATATCTGATGTTTGACTTTTAACCTCCTGGTGTTAAATGCTGGTAAATTATTTTTACCTCAGAATAGAAACGCAAGAGACGATTTGAATCCTTCAGTTTTGTTTCTTCCTGAAGTTCATAACAGCAGCAAGCCAATATCGTTTCTATTTTTTTCACCATTACCTGATTCTAAGGCAAAAAGTTTTTAAGACAATATTGATAAATGGTCGATGGAGGGAAATTGAAAGATTTGCAAAATTGAATCATCAGCTATGAGTAATTCGTTTGAATGACTTTATAATAGGTTGCGAGAGGTTTTTTAAAAAGATTTTATAATCAAATGATCAATTTTAGAAATTCGTTTAGTAAAAATGCCTATACGAATTTAAACTTTTTTAGTATCAAATTTACAAACTTGAATAGTTTTTAATCTCGAACCTTAAGGCTACAGTGGACAAATAAAATTGATTTTTTCCAATTATTGATTTATATGTCTAAAACTTTGTGTGCTTGTATTATTGTGTATTTACTACATCTAAAAGCATAAAAAAACACAAATTAGTGCAAAAACAATGAATACTTTTTTCAAACTTCAAATTTAAATAATTTTTTAACAAAATTTCAAAATGTTCCAGGCGTCGTAATTTTTTTTTAACTTTGAATTTTCACTTAATTTCCAATCATTAGACATGATTGCATAAAACAATGCATTACATGCAATTTTTTATGTGATAGTTTATGAAATATGGCTGAAAATGAAAATTTATATGATTTTTTCAACTGAAAATTTTTATTTTCAGCCATCTTTTATAAACTATCTCATAAAACATTGCATATAATGCATTGTTTTGTGCCATCATGCCTAATGATTGGAAATTAAGTAGAAATTCAAAGTTTGAAAAAAAATTGTGACGCCTGGAACATTTTGAAATGTTGTTAAAAAATATTTAAATTTGAAATTTGAAAAAAAAGTATTCATTTTTTACACTAATTTGTGTTTTTTATGCTTTTAGATGTCGTAAATATACAATACTACAAGCACACAAAGTTTTAAACATATAAATCAATAATTGAAAAAAAATCAATTATATTTGTCCACTGTAGCCTTAAACATTTATCGTGGTAGTCGTTATTTCAGTAGAGTGTTTAATAAAGGGAAGCACTTTATCTCCAAAGGAAGGCTTCAGCCTCGTTCTTTTAGTCTCGTAGTCTATTTATAGTTTTTGCTTGGGTAACCTGGTCCTAGATAGAATCATAAAAATAAGTCCATCGGTGTGAGTTCGGGTGATCTCGATAGCTACCAAATTACACCATATTTTTCAATCTATATAGTTTTTATTCGAATATTTGGAGTTACTTCAAGCTACAGGTATTCAACTGTGGCTCTGCAAACTGCTGTAAACGTGTTTAAGTAAATATCACCAGATCCTTCTAGCTTTTAACTTCCTGGAATATTTAAACATTTGTTGTCTAATTTGGGACTACCAATTTATTTTCGTTTTCCATGCACGGTCTAACTGGAACAATATCTGAACTAAGCATTTGAAAAAAACGAACCTTTATACCTCGTTTCGTTTTCAAGTAATACAACTTAACGTTTTTTTTTCTAAGTTTACGCCAACAGCACTTTATAAACTTAATTTTCTCTATAACGGTTATTAATGAACTTACAGTGGACATTTACAAACTAGTACCAGGAAAGCAGTGTCAATTATCACATTGATTTCTCGACCAATAAATGAAGTGGGATTAAAGTAGTATATTGAACATCTATTAATATAAATTTCAATAATTGTTTTCATGAGATATAGAATTCGTTTTATTTTCTGTAGTGTCACTGGCCCTCATATTGCCAGTCCTAAGTCTGATAGGCCATCGGATAACTAGAAGTTGGATCATACTGTTGAGTGACGCTTAATAAACAATTCAGTTTACTCATGTCTTGTAAAAATCTGGTTTTGATTAGAAGATGATGGTTACATGCGGTGAGAAGATCTCAGAAAAAACGAATTAAATAAATAACAGAACTAGGTTTCTACTGATATGATTCGATTTATATTGTACATTTTTACTAGCGTAAAATGCCTCACTTTATTGCACTTCATTTCCAATTAAGTTCAAGACTGCATTTCTTTAGAAACTATGCAGGAGTAAGGAACAAATAACTCACAAACAACTGACGATTGATTGAATTGCCTTTTAACAACTCTTTAAATTACACCAAATTCATTTTAAATACATCGCAACGCTAAAAAATAATAAATGTAAAATTCTGTAATTTTGAATAAATGAAATCATTTTCATAAATTTTTACAACTGCACAGTTCCTAATGGAAAAGCAAAAGAAAAAACTAACTTTCTAAAGCAGTACTTAATTTCAAGGAGAACAAGTTAGTAGACAGGGATGATTCTCGCCGGTAATTCTCATTACTAGTTTGAAGTTCCTCCTAAAAAGTTGGAAAACCCAGAATTACATTATTCAAATTGTGCAAACTCTACAATCTTGCTAAAATAACACAAAAAGTGGATGACTGAAAAATTGCCACATAATGACGACACCTCCAGATTTCTTTCATTAGGGAAACGCTTAAGTTGTGTTCTATTCTTCAGATGTACTCATACATCAATGACATTTTATGTTGACATATTACAATATCACTTTTTCTGCCATTGTTTTACAGCAATTATTCAAAAGAATTTTACACTGCAAAAAATTAGCTGTCGTTTTGCAGAGTAATAAACTTTAAAATTGCTAATTTTGCAGTAATAAACTAAAATTGCTAATTTAACAGATTATTACAGTGCATTTCAGTTTTAAACTGGAACCTCTGTGGCCAGAATTACACTGGAAAAACAAGTTTATTTTCTGCAGTGTACGAAAAGATCTATACGCAGTGGTTCGGCGCAGATCTATAGATCTATACGCAGCGCATAACATTTTAATGCTAGCTTGAGCAACATTTTGATAGCTCATTTGCGATTTTTGATGCTAGAACCCTATAGGAAGCAACACTATCAAACATTCCGTTTGCGCAAGCGCATTGTGTTGTTAAGACGAAATAATAAGGAATATTGCGACACAGTTCTTGCTGATGTCGTTTTTATTATAAACGACTTCTGACGATCATTAAAGTTATCACTTTTTTCAGAAGCCACTTAAAAAAGATATAAATGAGATACATAAGCAGTATTTCACATGGTCACCTGAACTATATACGGGAAAATGTGATACTATACAGAATGTCTGTAATATTACGGCTGTGGTTTGAAAATGAAAGTGCGATGATTAAGAAATTTCTGTAATTTTACGTTCATGGTCGTTTGAACTAGATAGAAAAACCCAACGAACTGCCCTTGCTTAGGAGCAAATTTATAAACATTCTATACAGATTTCGAAAGAAAACGAATTAAGTTTTCTGTAACTTAACTCAAAAACACAGCTAAGTAGAAAACATAAGTTGCTGCTACTTTTCAAAGTAAAAATAATTATTTTTACTATATTTGAAGCTATTATTTAAAATAGAAATAATAGAGTACTTTTAAAGTTAAAGGATGATTTAAATATAGTAAGTAAAAAAAGTTATGCTATAAAAAATATTGGTGTAAATAAAGGCTTAATCTAATGCCCATCAATTTTAAATACAATGATCTATGCTTATTATCAACTAGCAGCATCGATTTGAAAGAACAAAAAAAAGTTTTCAAGATACTGCTTTGTACCCCACTACAAAATAAATTTCTATTTTTTTTTTAAACGTATATCATGTTTTATCCAGGTATCATTAATCAAAATTACCCCTAAAACGCGTAAAATTTTCAATTTCTTTTCAAAAAAAAAAAAGTCTCGATGTTGAGATAATATTTAGCACTTCCCATTTTTCAAGCTATTTAGAGATTAGCTGCTTCATTAGAACGACCTAATACGTCCACTGCTCTAAAAGCTGTTTAATGAACTTTTAACGGACTTTCTACGTGTATTAATGGGCTTAATCGAGGTCATTTTAAAGTCATTCACTTTAGCTTAACTTTAAAAAGTTTAATGTGTTCCAAAACATATTCTAGCAATATGTACTGCATATTACAAAATAATGACTAATTGGATAGTTTAATATTAAAATTGTTTCACGAACAGTATAATAAGCTATGTGTTTATTATTCTTCATGCGTGTTAATCTGTGTTTACAAAAAGATATATATATATATATATATATATATATATATATATATATATATATATATATATATATATATATATATATATATATATATATACAGCCGATCCGAGCAGCCGGAAATTTCCTGCTACTATACTGGTCGACAAAATTCGTTCTAACAAAATCGAGTTGAATGAGCATGAGCACCTTAAACCATTATTCCTAAAAGCATGTTTCTACTATTCATTTAATACCTTCAGTTCATTATACGAAATAGTGGGTATTGTACCCGATTTACAGTCAATTATATTAAGTATATTAAGTAATTAATTTACAGTTAATTAATAGTTAAAGGACCTAATCCATTAAATATTTCATTCTCCCTTGTTTCCCCCCAAAATGTTAATTTACGGTTATGAATGTTTTTAAAGCTAAAATACAGTAAAAAACTGCACTAAGCTTCAACCTATTTTTAGTTTACAGTTATTTGATGCAACGCTCACGGCAAATAATCAACGTGACAAAAAGTCGTTGGTGTATTTTAGGTAGTAGAGATATGTTTGGAAACATGTTTTATGTATACTATATATTTTAGAAAATGAATATGAATTTATTAATGTAACTTTAAAAAAACAGACTAGGACAACAAATTCAACAACTCGTCCTCAATCATTTTCCGAATTAGTATCTACTTACGCAAAGCACATGGGAAAAGTAAAATTTCCACAACTTAGGTACATGACCGAAAGTTTTTTTCTTTTCTTTTTCATTTATTGAACGAGCAGGTCATAAAATAGCCGCGTTAATGGAGCTGACTATTGGGTAGGTCAATGACTTCTAACAACACATTTTTCTGTAAAAAATATATTTAACAATGTCTAAAATAAAATCTCTTAGATAAATATCATTGTTATTTCACAGAAACTTCATTCGTGCGGGAGAGTTCTTATTTATAAAGAGTTAATAATTTTCACAAATATCATACTTAGAGTTAATAATGACATAATTTATTTTTATTCAGAAAATGAACATCAGAAAAAAAGGTTTCAAAAGCATAACAATACACCCATAAAATCAAGCAAAATATTTGCAGTTTTGGAAAATTATTAGCACTTTTTAGCTAAAGAAAATGTTTATTATAACACAAAAGAAATGGATATGCTTTTGAACTTCTGTTAATGAGAATTCTCTTCAGGCTATTTTATTTGTTGAAGAAAGTCTTTTCTTATAAACTGCCTGCTGGAAAAGGTGAAGGTCAATCTAATAGGTTGCGATGTTTTCTGACAGATGACCTTTTATTACGAAACGAATGAGGAAAGTATAACTCTTATCGAACACTGAAAAGTTCAAAATAAAAATTAAAACAACAAACAATTACTGATCAGAATATTCAGTTTTGAAGTTATTCACACTGCTAACATTCATTTGAAATGAATCAGGAAATATAATTTCCCTCACAAGCGAAAGTAACAAAAAATGTGATTTTATAATGTGGAGCTGTCAAAATATGTTTGCGAATAAATACATGTTATGCATGTATTTATATGCGTAACATGCATATGTTATGCATATTATATGCTAGCCCACAACAAGTCAATTAAGTTCTTTAATATTTTTTATATTTATTGCATTTGTTGCATTCAGGCACAAAACACAGCATTCTGCACTATTCTTGTGCCGGAACTCTTTATACTGCTTTGGCATTCTAAAAACTGCCACCACCTTATAACAGGCATTCTATACAATACCAGCGTTTAGTACATTACCGGTAACTTGTCCATTTGCAAGCCAGTGAAAGACAAGGATATGTTCCATGATAACGATTATTTTAACACCTGTTTGCTACACGCATAAAACTCGCCTCAACAGTCCCATTTATTTGTTTGTTTATGGGCAGGTTGGAAAAATGATTTTACTCGATTAAGCAAGCATGAAACTAAGAATTTCTCCAAAATGTCTCATATAGTAATGGGATATTTATTAAAAACTCGCATTTCGATGTTTTCAGCAACATTTTACGATGCAAAAGAAGTGAGTGAAGGACATAAAACGTTTCTGACGCAAACGTTATAAAAGGTCAGTAAATGTTTGTGCATTGCTTATTATTACATACTTATCAATATATTGAAAATCGAAAATTAGTAACATTCATTATAGATTGGTGAAACAACAGAAATCTCTTTCTAAGCTAAAATGCACCAAAATTATAGTTGTTATTTTCTTTCAATTAGAATCATATTTTTTTCTTCTTTTCACTTTGCGTACGATAATCCTAGTTAGCAAAGACCAGAATCATAGTGACAGTAGTTATACGGAGAAAAAAAGTTGTGAAGTAACTTTATTTTAAAGTAACTGATAAATTCAGACACTGCATCATTATTTGAAATATCAATGCCATGTCAGAAAACGAAATTGTAAGGTACTAGTATACAGAGGACATGTGGTCATTCAAGCTTCTCTGAGTGGTCAACCATAACCAATAACGGCATTAGATTTTTTTTCAAAACATGCTGCAAACTAAAGAATTTTTTTTTACGAGCAATGGAAGATTAAATTGGTCCTGAAAGTTGTTCGATGAATTTAGTTACATTTCTTCACGAATATTTTCGATGACGCGTATCAGTTTTCATGAATTTGATGCTGCAGTCCGTGTGAAATGGTCGTCATATGAATAGCTTTTTTTTTATTATTATTATGCCACGGCTTTTTTTCATTATTATTTTTCAGTTGCTTCAAATTGTTGCATTAAAAAAATCGGGGCAAAGTCGGGAAAAATGCCAGGTACTTGAATTTAAGGAGGAAACTGACGGATTGCAAGAAGCATTTGCAGAAGTCCATAGAAGGATACACAAAGGCAGTTCATATTTTAAAATCTTCTTAAAAATTAACATTTTTATGCTCGTTTTCACAAAGAAGCCGTAAAAATAATTAACACCAATATAATTCTACTAATTTACGTTATTTAAATTTGAAAATGCAATATTTTTACAATACATAACATGTCTATAACATGTCACTTAAAAGCCTATCACAATCAATTAAGTCAAATCCGATAATTACCCTGTTTCATGTGATTTAAGATTAGGATGTGTGGCAAATTTATTAACCTTTTGTTAACTCATTTGTTTTCAGAAAAAAAGCGTATTAGCTTAAACGTTATCCCATAAAGTTATGAATGCCAGCAGAGTTTCTAAGCAAAGGAAATAGTTGCATAATCCCCATAATGAACTACTTTACATTAGTGACTTAATGCCCATGTTTAGTAGATATATTTGGTCAATAAAGTTTAAAATATCCAAAAGATTAGACTAGTTTAGTTTCTCGTCTAGGTTGAGGGGGGAATGCAGAAAATCATTTGCCATCACACTAACCCATTAAAATATAAACCAGTTTCACGGTTAGTTAAATTACTTTCAAAGCATATTCAATTTCTCCCATATCAGAATTATGTGCTACAAAATTCATTTACTAGGCATACAGTCTGTTTTTTTGTTTTATTATTATTATAATTATTATCACTATTATTATTATTACTATTATGAGAGGGAAAAGAAAGGGAGGGGTGAAAGGAAATTTAGTTGAATTTTTCAAACTTTAGGAAATATTAAAACCCACAAAAATTTCCAAATATTATACATATATATTTACTGCATCAAAGTATATTAGTATAGCTTTAACCATGTTTTTCATGAATGAAATTACCAATTGTACAATAATATCTAAATTCCCTCAAATGTTTAATATTTGATTTTTTTAAAACTAATATATTTATTTTATTTCATTTCTAATTAGTTTTGTAAGTTAGCTTGATCTAGACGTAAAATATAAGTTATCACTTCTACTAATATCAAACCGAAAAAACATCTAAAATCTGCAGTCTCATTCTGAAACAAATGCATGACAGTTTTTCACAAACAAGTAGTAATATGTGAATAAAGAGGCTTTGATTTATACATTAATTTAATAAAACGTTTCAGGAATTATTATACATGTTTTGGTAAAAAATAAGCATAACTTTTTTTAATCAAATGAAACTGACCAATAAACAAATATATAAATAAAGTAGAATAAGAAATACAAAAAGAAAAATAAATGAAAGGAAGCAAAAAGTAGACTGTTTGTTTCGTTTGGCTTTAAATTTGTTGGAAGGAATGAGAATAAATGTTCAATATTTTAGTTTACATCATATTATAAGTAAGGGCCTTGTTCCACATCAGCAGAAAAGCAACCGAAACCGAAGGCAGAAACCGAAAATCCGGGCACTTTCCACTTCCCTTTAAATTAACCCGGGTTTTCGGTTTCTGCCTTCAGTTTCGGTCGGTTTTTTGCTGATGTGGAGCCAGGCCTTAAAAAATTGATATTACAGCAAGTTTTTTAACAGAAAGTGGATGTAGATTATTGAAAACTGTTGCAGGTACAAAATCGTTCTGACGAATGCATACTTTAAATAGCCGTTAATTTGACGCATAACATTTTGTTTTTAGAAAGCTAAGTCATTTGAAGGTTCGACTGTCTACTACCACTTTTGTTATCTTTCACTTTCATGTTTAATTGAGAGGGCTGAGTTTATTTTCAACATTTTATACCACTTTCTTTTCTGTTTGTATCCTTTCGAAAAACCAGCATATCTTACGAGTAACTGATGATATTTTGTACTTTTTTTTAATAGTTTGACGTGTAACGTAAGATTCGTAACTTGAAAAGCAAGGATATGTTAGGAACTAAAAATTAAGTTGAATACCTAAAAACGAGCTAACATGCATATTGCAATTATTTTTCAATAGCTATATACTTCGTATTGATGGAAGAGATATTAAAGGTGATAATTTTATCCGCGTTGGAGTTTCTACACGAGCTTCACATTTCTGAATCTGCCTCTCTTAAAACTACATGAAGTAGTATTTCTGGAAATAATCAAAATGAATTTCGAAGTTAAAACTCAAAAGGAAAACATAGAAAACGAAAAATATCATATAACAGAAATCTCATTTTTTACCTAAAAACCATTGCTGTCATTTTTCTAGTCAGGATTGTAGCTCCAATTAAAATGAGATTGCCTCACTTCACTTGTAAATGGTTTTTACTTTTTTTTTTTAACTTTAGCGTAAGATAACATTTCCAGAGACAGTAAACAAGTAAAAAAGAGTGTTGCTGTCGCAGAATACATGAAAAAAAAGCATTTGTAGAGTATTTTAAAGCAGCTGATAATTTTAAGTGCCACTTTATCGCTTGAAACATCGATGCTGTGTGGAAAATCCTAACGATAAGCTACTAGTATGAAAAGAAAAAGACGCGTATATTAGAATCATTTTTCACTTTGTTACTATATGTTCTCAAGTAGAAGAAATACTAGGTGCGACCTGCAATCGTATATCAATCAATCATAGCTTCATTTGCTCCAAGTGGGGATCTAAGATGGGGGGTCATGATCTCCTTTTTTCATAAAAATGTACTTTAGGGACTTTATTTTCGACAAATTGCACCGGGCTTATTTTGTTTCCGAATATTTCAATTTTGACCATAGGCATTTTCCGATTTGTGTGGTCATATTTGTGTGGCCTCTCCAAAACCAGAAGCTGGATTAACCCTTGCTTCGCTCAGAACTATATGCAAAAGAAGTTTACATATCAAGGTGAAGCAAGTTAGGCTTTACTCAAAAAAAATAAATAAATAAAATAAAAATAATAATAGTGACTATAAAGAAACTTGTAATATAACAAATAAACGAAGAAAAAATAAAAGAAACTACTGTTTTTGGACTAATGTGCATTTCTTTATTGTCTTCATTATCTATCAATCTCCCTGTTAGTTTAAAACTGAATTTATAAAGCTGTAGTTCGTCTATTCCGGTACCTAAGAGTTTAAAATAGCGAACCGTAAATTATTGCTAGCGCAAACGAGAATTTCTTCATGTGTGGGTTGGAAGGGGGGGGGAGGTCACAACCAGTCCAAATTTTTTCCTGTGTAGGGTTAACAGTAAGTTCTTGCATACATAAAGTAAAACTTAAAACCACAGATTCTTGAGAATTCACATGCTCCCTTCGATGTAACTGAATATATCTTGGGAAATGTAGAATTCTAATACGTACAAATCTTCATGTATGTTTCTCTAAACATTTTCTTTCGTGGATTAGGGATAAGTATAGAAAGCCCACAAGGCTAACGAAGATATCTCTCAGCATTATTTCTTGGTTAACACAAGCCTACTACTGTATCCAGAATTTTCCTTTTGAGCAGAAGGGGTTGTCATGACAATCCTTATTTCTGTTCCTCAGACCCAGACTAACGCTAGTTAATTTTCGTTACTTTTCTAGAGAGCACGAAAATGTTTGATGCATACAAAGGATGGGACTCGCGCTGTTTTAAAGTTGCTAAATTTTCGTGAAGGATTTTTTTTTAATATGCAATAAATTACGGTCTCATGTGTCGATGCGGAACAAGATTCTACATACAATGCAGTAATAAAGTGAAAATTGCCATTTTTGGACTTACGCTATTATACCTCTGAGGCACAAATATATAATCTGCCGTTTTAGAATTGGCTTTATGAGTTAAAACCAAGCGATAGCTAAAAGTCTACGAAATAAAAGAAAAATTTGTGTGTCAAATTTTCTTTATAAACTATTCTTCTGGTCGATATTACTTTTGTAATTAAAAAAAATCACTACCATGCTTGAATAAGCCATTTTTGGATGAGTTTACTTGTATTCGATTGTTGTCGATTTTCGTGAAGAAAGCGTGACTCACTGTATTGACAACACTCAGTGCAAAATTAAGGATTCTAAAGAGTTTCTTTATGTCTCAAAAATATCAACAAATGTCTAAATTTTGAAGTATTTTGTTTTGTATCCTCTTAAGAACCTGAATTCATTCTCTACCTAGTAAAGTACGCACGTGCACCATCATTATCATTTATTCATTAATTTCATGAAAAAAATCGTGATAGCCTCTCCTACGTTTTAAATATAAAATCGCTTTTTGTTACTCTGACCTTAACGATACTTGAAGGATTATAAATCAGTTATTACAAAATTCAAAAAGCCCCAGAAAAGCCACATAAAAGAAAAAAAACATAAAACGCGCAATTTCAGTTGCATCTATTGTATAACCACTCGCTTATCCAATTGGAAACTAGTAATTTGACTCACAAAAGAGCAAAAATGATGAAACTACTCATAAACAAGAAAGATATGAGATAATAATTTATGGGTTGTTTTCAAGTTGTCTGCTTCAAAACCCATTAATAGTACCAAATTATCCGTCGCTTAAAATAAGCCCCGTGATTGCACTAGTAAACTACACCACTCCTTGGCACTAAACCTTGGCTCTTTCACGCTAAATTCCGTTGGAAACGTCGCACTTGTAATATTTTGCCGTGCATAATAAAAATTATGATTTGGTAGTAAAAACCAATTGGCGATTTTCGTTAGACACATGGGTGATTCTCTGTAAACTCGTCATTTTTCACACGAAATCTGTCCGGGCATGGTTTTTTGAAATTTTCGTATAATTATAATACTATTGCTCAGAAAATGAATCTATTACTTTGGTTTGAAAGAGGGACAATTGAAGTTTGTGTGAAGGTACCGGTTGTGTTTATCTGATTAAACATGATAGGGGGTAAGTCCCCTGCCTAGTATAACTAGGCAGGGGACTGTGCCAGGTGACTGTGTTTTTGCTCTTTCTTGCGTTATATTTCCAAAACTATTGGAACATAATTAGTTACGAGACTACCTAAAAATTTAGGCACAAAGCGTGGACATAATAACTAATATGTTTCATAATTACACTAATTGACATTAATAAAATTTTTCCCAGAGGACTGTTTTCGCAACGAGCAAGATGCATACTTCCATCACAAATGTGGCTCTGAAACTAAACGAAGTGGCGTTTCAACACCGTTCTCAGCAATTTCAGCAAATTCACACTGATTACTTTAAACTTCACGCCAAAAAACATTTGCAAGAGTAACAGATTTTTTGTATTGCAGCGTTGAATTTGTGGTGGGGGACTGTTTGAAAAAACTCCGGACAAAATTTACATGACAATTTAAAGTTTTAGAAATACGTAATTTTACCTTATTTCATAAAAAAGATACAGTTGCATTATTCTATTTTTAGATATTAATTGCCAAATTTGTTTAGTGTAAGTAGGTTTTTTGAAATATTCCCTTTAAGTGTTAAATTATTGGATTGGGACAGCCAGCTGACTGTGTTTTTGGTGCTTAGATAATTGCTAGAAAAAAATGAATTGTTATCGCTCTAAATACAATTGGCCCACAAAGTATTAATGCTTTACTTGTATTAAGAGCGATAATTACTTTATTACACTTTATTATTTTTAAGATACTCGGTTCGGACAGCCAATTCCGAATTTCCGGAGAATCGGCCACATACATTTTGCGATACAATTATGCTGCTTCTACCAAACGTTATTATAAATGCAGTGGCCTATTTTCTTATATCTTCATTTTATGATGTTTAGTTTTTGTTTGATATCTTATTAAAGAAAGTTTTTCATTGAGGTCCCGTTTAATCTGACGGATGCAATATAGTCTGGCTCGGATTCGTTGACTTCAGATCCACTGAATCTATTATATTTGTAACAATAGGGGTGAGGAAAGTAAGTTTGCATTACGATTACGATTATTGGCGTTGTGCCAATCCAAGAATTTTTCCCCCAAACACCATGGTCAATCATCAAATTACCAAAGCCATAATATAAGGAGCGCTCGTATGACTATTGAAAAAATAATACATAATTAAAAAAAAAATTGTCTATCACGCATTTGCTTTTTTTATGGTACTTAAAAGTATAAGGAACAATCCAAAAAATCAAACGCATGGAGTCACAATAACAAACCACGTTAATAACTGATCATGAACAGCAATGTATGTTTCTGCGATTAACGACCAAGATGACCAAATCTTCCATTTAGTCACCCTATGCAATATTTAGACATGGTTACTAGATAGGCATGGTCACGACTGTACATGACAAGTTATTCTGATACCGGACCGAAGCAGTGCGATCGGTTATGGACTGCACATGTGTTCGAAAGGTACCACGCCTTCAATACTGACCGGTCAAAGACCATTTTAATGCACTAATGATGATATTTAAGAATGGTGCACATCAAATCGGTCGTGGTCCCAAAGTTTGCCTTTTCTTTTCACAATTTAAGGCTCTAGAGGTATTAAGATTTGAGGTTCGATTCCTGGATCAAAAATACCAAAATGTTGATAAATTCTATCTGTCGAGTGTTCCGTGCTAAGTTTGACTTCCACCATTGTGTGTAGCTCTTATTTAAACGAATGACGCTCAGTTTGTCTTTTTTTTTTAAATTGGGTTGTGCTGTAACAAATTATTTGTTACTTCTTTATTTGTACTGCAAGCTCTAATTATTGATTTTTTCTCACATTGACAAAATTTCTAGTGTATTAAGCGCTTTGTTTGTTAAATCATTGGAGCAATTTATTAATTCAGCTGAAAGTTACGAGTTATTAGTAGCAAAAAAAAAAAAAAAATGCTTTATACCGGTTTTGCTGACAGTTTCAGCTTCTTTAAGTTTATTAGTTAAAAGAACTTTTACTTTCTTTAATGAAGGGCGCAGCGGCCCAGTATAAATAAAAATAAAACATTATCGGCCCAGTTATAAATAAAAATAGAACATTATTAACCCATTAATGCCTAGCGTCCCTTTTTAGGGACGGTCCAAAAAGTGTCATTGTAAAGTGTGTTCTGTAGCCGTGTAACAAGTATACAAAATATCTTTGGGGAAAAAATGGCAGGCATTAATGGGTTAAGTTGTTGTTGTGAGCAATCTCCATATGTGTGGTGCAGGTTTTTTAGTTCAGTCGAACGTACGATTTATGTATGAGGGAAATTTCGTTCCTGTACAGAGTACTAGTGCAAAAGCATCTCTGAGAGCAAATGTCGTACAACTTGTTTATTAAAGCTTTGCTTTGAGGAAGTACTCTGAAATAAATGCATGAAAAGCCGCAGGTGGTAAAATTTTTATTGAAACGAATATGCTGTGAGATACAATATTTGTTGATGATCTACATCTACAGAATACTATCAATAATCACCGAAGCTTTCAGTCTAATTTTTTACAGACTCTGTCTACTCAGATTTTAGAAATGTAAAAAATTTCAATATTTTTTAAAGTTACGAAAACATTTTAAGTGTTTTGAACTTCACCCCATAGCTCATATTTTCATTTAAAAATATTTTGAAACACATTTTGAGGAAAATAAGTAGTGTGAGAAAAAATCTTACTTGGAAAGTTAACGAGCGTTTGATGTAACCATCACATCATTTTGACACGAGTTCTTAAGGTTTAAACAGATCAAGCATAGAAGTGCTGTGAAATATCAATGAATTATATCCAACGTTTATCCGCATCAACTTTGTATATCCCAGGGTATATGTTTGGTAGGTGTGTTCACAATATTTAAAAATAAGTAATTCCTGTCTTCCTTACATTGTCATTAACTATCTGACTGGAGATTTCTATCTGATAAATGGTTTTGTTTTCTTTTTATAAATCAGAAATAAAACTAAGCAATATTCCTTTTTTATCCGTAAGTGGTAAAAATGATTTATTAACTAATCTCTTTCAAGTAAAAAGAGCTAAAACATAAATCTTTCCACGCCACATCGGAGAAACATTTTTAAAATTTGGAACAATAAAAGCGATGAAGAAAATAGGCTTAGTTAAAAAAATAAATAAAAACGTAGCGCAAAGAGTTTCAAAGCAGAGATCGAAAGTAATTTTGCTTTCAAAAACTGCATTGTCATTTTGCTTCACAATTTTTTTTCGCCTCCTTTAAAATATATGCATGGGTTTAGAAATAAAGGATGGATTAATAGGACTTAGAAATACGAAAGATTTTCAGGATTTAGGGAAAAAAGATTAAGTGCATTCGTAAACGAGGGAGGAAGGGTCAAAAATCATTTCAGATATTTTCCATTATTTTTTAAACGCTTTGTTTTCTCCCGAGAAAAATGGTGTTACGATAATCCCTAGGGGCAAACAATCGTACATATTTCAGGACATATCTAAATGTGTACTAAGAAAACAAAAAGTTTAAGAAATTCTTAACTTTTTCTCCTGACTTAATAAACACTGTAATGCAATATTTTACATTTTTCCTTCATGAATTTAACTGTATTTTATTTATAAAAGTGTGTTTTACCATGTTTCTTAACTTTAAATGAAATTCACAAAATTACAACTTTATTATATTTTGCTATAATTCTTAGGTGAAAAACAGTACTGGCAGTACATCCCGCTGAATTCCTGCCCACACATACAGTAGATGCACATTACAGATTATCGGAATATTTTGAATCGGTGCTAGTTCGGGTAAGCAGAAGTCCGAATAATTGAACAAGGAATTTCGGGGATGCTTCTGACAATATGAAAATAGTTGCAATACATATTTTCAATGCAGAAAATTAAAATTTCAATTAAAGTTCGCCTTGGGTTGGTACATTTTAAAAAGATTACTAACGTGCTTCACGCTTTTTTAAACTAGGATTCGGCTGTTAGAAATTTGTTGGTCTTGACCTTTACCTCTCTCTTTTGGTCAAGCCCCCATTCTCACACACATTTGGGGAACATTTAGCGATTTTTTGTGTTCAATAGTAAAAAAGGAGAGAGCCGAACTGTTCGGATAAATTTAAAGCTCTGTTAATTGAAGTTCGGATAACCGAATATATGCTGATTACAAGTGGCGACTCCTCCTACTGCTTCAGAGGGCTTTGAACAAAACTCAACTGTAGGCCTTATAGAACAAGGTCATTTATAATTTAACCTTTATTTACATAAATTCACGTATACTAATAAAATTGCAATTTTAATAATTGGTTGTGTTAATGATGTTAACGTAATTGTAAAGTAAGTATATATATATGTTTAAAGTAACGGACGAAAAGTATGTTTTTTAGCCTAATCAACTCATACTTCTGCATCAATTATTCACCCGAAGTCAGAGAGAAAGAAATAAAACTTTAAATCACATTCAGTAATGATAATTAATTAAATATTGCGCTCGAATTAAAAAGTATATTAAAAAAAATCAAATATGGCTTTTCCTTTTCTACTTAAACATTGTCTTAACAAATTCCCTTTTCTACTTCTTGACCCCTCCGCCGGCTACCCTCCGTATATCTCCAGTTGATGAAGACCCACTTTCGAAATAAAAATCTCCGACCTTCAGAAAGCCATGAAATAATCCTATCACACATTAAACAATGATTAAATCTAGAGCCCCATGTAATGGGTTGACAGAAATATACGAGAGTCGCAGCCAGCTTCGATGCCAAGCAGACGGATTCATTCATATTCGTATGTGCCTAATACCCCCTTTCCAACCTCTGCTGGCATCCCACCAAACGGGACTTGGGGAGAACGTGAGGATTACAATTAAAAAACCTGGTAGTAGCACTGATCTTGGTGCAGATTATGGAGGAATTCCCTAGCGCGTGTTTAGATGGGCCACCTGTGTGACCTTGTGCCATGTCCTCAATGACCCAAAACAACTTCAATCCATTCACTCTTGCTTGCGACCCACGCAGAAAGTTGCGCTGCTGCTTCAAGCCGTTAGCAATGCGTTATAATCCGGCTACGTTGATGCATTTGAGAAACACGCATCACTCACATAAATCACGTTGCCTGAAGGAATGTATCTTCATGCTTTCTTTTTTTATGTTCTAAGGGGTTTGTTAAAGATTCATTAATGAGTTCTTCCACTTTCAATTTTATTCGCCTAAAGAAGAAAAGAAGGAAAAGAAAAGTAAGCCGAAACGAAAGAAAGGGAGATTCTTGGAAAGAGTAATACTTTGAGTATAGGTTTTTCACAACTTTCAGGGTTTTATTTATATTGGAACTACCAATACGCGTGTACTTACTTTCAGTTTTGTATAAATGTTTACATTCAGTGAACTCTCACTTATACGCCGCCTCATTTATGCTCCTTTTTCACTTATACGACGATTTTAAATGGTCCCAGCACATTCCATAGCAAAATAATGATAGTATCGTTCATTTATGCGTCGCTCTAAAGATAAATATTTCACTTATGCGCCGAATTTTCCCTTAATATTTAAAACTTTTTATTTATTTTCTTTAAGAAATAAGCATTTTTCTTCACTTTCCCTCTTAAATCTTTCGCCTTTATTGCTCACGGAAGGCATTTTTTCCGCATGAACTAGAGTTCGGAGAGGGACAATTATCCATTATGCATCGTTTTAAAGGGAACAGTTTGTAATTAGGTATGCTACAACTTTTGTTTTCTCTTTATCATCATAGTTACGTTACAGTAATAGCTAAACTGTAGTAATATGTCCCTTTTATATAGATACATTCTTATTCACTCTCTCATGAGAACCTATGTTGAGTTTTAGTCCTTTAAATAGGCTTGTTCAGTTATACGTCTCTCTCACTTATACGCTTTTTCTGTTGGTTCATAGGGCAGGCTCATAAGTGAGAGTTCACTATATTAGGTAGCACGTTACGTATGAAAATAGGTTCTGAAAGGGATATAGGTATCAAATTCTTCTTTTTAGAAATATATCCTTTGTAACGTTCCTATTCACGCATACATTCACATACACACAAATAAATACACTCCAATCGTGGACCAATAGCTAATTTCTAAACCGTTAGAGATAAGCATAGAGTTTATTTAGGAAAAAATCTCCAAATTAGGAAAGAAATTTTGGGTCTATTCAATATTTTTCAAAAAATCAAATTTTGAAAGAGTTACGAAATTTAAATTTTTATACAGCCCCCCAGTCCTATCAATCATACTTAGTAAAACATTCTTGACACTGTAACGTTTAAAACTAAAAAAAAATCACTCTTCTACGACAAAAATTGACCGAGTTATGACGTTTTGAAAAATGAAGATTTTGAAAGATTTCGCATACGGTCCCTTAAGGTATATGTACACACTTGAAATCTCAAAATTCGTCCAAAATGTCATTTTTTTTTATTTTCTTAAAATGTCCTCCAATCTGTTAGCTTTCAAACAATACTAAGATGTAGTCAATATTTGAAATATTTCTTGAGTTACAAGGGTTTTTCTTTTGGTGTTGCCATTGCTTACAAAGTGTTTCGAAATCTTTAAACTCAATTTCTAAAGCATTGCTATTTTGCCATATGATGCATTGTTCCAAACATAACTACACAACAGTGAATTCATCTACCCCAATTATTTTAGTACCATTGGATTCTGCATAGTTGAGCAGATGTGGTCTGCCTCAATCAGAGCTGTAACTGGAAAAGTACATTTTTAATGGATTTTTAAAATTCAAGATTTCGGGAAAAATCTTGATTTTTTTTGTCCTTCTGTAGTTAAAACTATCAGTAAAAAAATCTACTTTCTCTAGAATCTTTATTGAGGAAGACCACACGAAGGGTAATATTAGGAACATTTTTTGACAAAAATTGTGTTCCTAAACCAATTTGCTTTTAAGATATCGTGTTTTGAAAAATGTGCTAATTAGCTCATTAAATCTTAATTAGTTACTATTTATTTAAGTTTTTTTTCAGATTTTTATGTCGAAAAGGTTTTAAACATACACCAGTGACCTACTGTTAAAAAATTGGATTTTTAGAGTGAAAAATTAAAAAAAAGTGTCCAAGTGTGTACGTATACCTTAAGCGATCGCTCGATGACGTTATGAAATAATGCAAAATCTTGATTTTTCAAAACGTCATAACTCGGTCAATTTTTGTGGTAGAGGAGTGATTTTTTTTAGTTTTAAACGTTACAGTGTCAAGAATGTTTTACTAAATATGATTTATAGGACTGGGGGGGCTGTATAAAAATTTAAATTTCGTAACTCTTTCAAAATTTGATTTTTTGAAAAACATTGAATAGATCCAAAATTCCTTTCATAATTTGGAGATTTTTTCCTAAATAAACTATATGCGTATCTCTAACGGTTTAGAAATTAGCTATTGGTCCACGATTGGAGTGGACACCCTGTATAAATAGTATCGATTTTATCCCTATTTTATTTATAGGAATGCACCGAAAAGCAAATCGGGCCGATTACTGATTCATCGGCTATTAATAATCAGCCTTTAAATCAGCCAAGTCCATTAATGATCAAGGTGATTATTTTTAATACTACCAATTTCACTGTTTTTCTTTTATTCTTTCTTTTACATTTCCAATTTTAAAAATAGTTAATAAAGTATTTCTCAGAGAAGGTTTATTTTTCTCCATTTTCCTAATTTTCCCAAAATAATTTCAAAGTTTCATTCAATTTCTTTGAACCAATTCTCATATTATTCGCCAAAAGAATATATTTACAAAATTGACTGCACACTTGTGTTTTGGCATTACGAGAACTCCTTTCTTTAGTGCAGCCAAACTGAAATTACAAGAGAATTAGCGAAAACCATTTGCCAGAAATAAATTCTCTTTTTGATCTGCAAGACTGATCTGAAAAAGTAGTTGAAATAAACTTCAAAAAAACACACACACATTAAGAAAATCATGAGATGGAGCTTATTAATTGCATAAATGAATATGTAAGTGAACGAGAAAAATTATTAAAAGCTGAACCATTTTTACAAAATAAAGCAGATTCAGCAAGTGGAAATTTTTCAAATATTAAACTAAAGAAGACGAGCAATTTTACTCACATTAAGATTAAAAGTTACAGTTGGAAGTATGGGAGCAACGTTGTGTAATGGCAGGACCACTGTGATGCTTTAGTTAATTAGTCAAGAAAGTACCAGTTATGTTCACTATTGCTGTTTAGTACTTAATTTCTTTCTGTTTGCAAGCGAATTTCGAAAGCTTTTTTTATATACAAACATTACAACTGATTCTGTGTCCATTACGTGTGATTCCAGTAATGTATCAGCAACCTCTAAAGTCCAAGCACTAAAGCTTGCCTAAACCTAAAAATCAAGACAATTGCGGTTTTCTAATGTGTTAAGAAATAATAGAAAGAAGTGGATTTCGACTATTATAACTTTTTCTTCGTTAAAATGTCAAATTACTCAATGCATTGCTTTTTTCAAATAGTACTTCACCTGGATTTGGTTAAAAAAATATTTCATTGAACACTTTAACTGAAATTGAAATGATGTCAATGACAAACCTGTTGTCAGGATGAAATTTTTACATAAAAAACCTTAATATCAAGGCGTTTGTTAGTTTCAAATAAAAGAATTGAAGTCCTAGAACGAGCCTCTATCCCTATAGTCTTCATTATTTGTTTTAATACGTAAATAAATTGAACTATGGCGATAATAAGAAAATGTGAAAATGCGAAAGAAATGCGGGAATTGAGTTTCTGCGAGCTTCCATGCAAATATGACCCGACTAATCTTATGTAAGCCAAATCTTATGTAAGCTTTTTTTCTTTGCCGTTCCCATTTTTCTAACTTTATTAATTACATTTTAAATGAGTAAAAACCAAGAAGCAACGTCTAAAATCACAAATAAGTCAAGTTAAAAATCGATAAACATGTTTCAAAGGCATAAAGCCTCCTTCTTCAGTGCCAAGCAAGAAATGGATACATTTTAAATGCCTAAAATTTCCGAAATGCATTTAAAGCCATACGTAAATACCCATTAATCGAGAAAAATTCTCATTAATACAGAGATCTTAATAAAATTCTTGGAATCAATGTGGAACAAAAAAAGCAAAATAAGATACTGCCAGAAATAGGTTAATTGCCGTCAGTTCACTTTCGTTCTTTCATCCAACAACTGATTGAATTAAAAACAAATGATACTCCTTTGGACTCGGCTGGAATATTAAAAATGAAAAGTTAAACCTCTCGCACAAGAAATCAAAACTAAGAAAAAAAAACACTTTTTTTTCTCAATCTTCTATCAGTCCCGCATGCAGTCGTTGAAAGGATTTTTTTTTTCTGTCCTCTCTGAAACGAAGCCGGTTAGAAAACGGAGCCCGTTGCTTATTTTAGAGTATAGGGTTAGTTCTAAAGAAACCGCTGCTAACATTGAGACTTTTTTTTTCTGCTTCTACGTTTCATTTTCTCATTTCTTTTTTGCTGATACGAATTTTGTCTCGGTCTTAAAAAGTACGCGACACGGTTTACATAAGCAAATCTAGTCTTCCGGGTTAAGGAAAGCGTAGGTTGAGAGTGTTTTGGGACAACAAAACGGTAGCATTAAAGGGAAGATTGGTACTTTGTATCTTTTGGCGCAAAATTAATTGCGCCGTTTAATTTGTAGCTGTATATTTTCTGAAATATGTCTTTCATTGAATTGTGCAATTTTAGGCAATTTCAGCAAAACAATTAAAGTTAAAAACATTAAAAATTAAAGTATTAAAAGTATTAATTAAAGTATTAGTAACTCTTACTACCATATTTATTTTTCTTAAATATAAAAATTGGAATGAAATTACTAGTTGGTGTATTGAAAAAAAATAGAACTTACTTAATAAAACTTAACAATTTCGTAGCAAATTGATGTATTTTTCATTTTATGCCCAACATCTTTAGTTTTGAAAAGATTACAAAAATAGAGTGACATTTGGTTTATAAGAAACTGACAAATGTCACAAAATTTATACTTGAAAATTAAAGAGATTCAAAATTTGTTCGTCTTAGCCGAAGCTTCCATTTTATTAAGTAGTACGCGCAACTATTTCAACGTTGTTAAATACTAAGCAAACTTACCTAACAAAATATCCGTCTAGTTAGAAATTCAAAATTTCAAAAAAGTAACTTTTTGCTCATTATTTTTGAAAAATATAAAACTCAATGAACTAAGTGTGTAAAGTTTTTGCAAAAGTAACGCTTAGAAAGATATACAATTTTAGACTGATTGGACTCTCTCTCTCTTGCTTGTCAATCGTAAGAAAATTTAACGCTCTACAGAAATAGTGGATTTTTTTATTAATCTTTTTTATTGCATTTCAAAAGACAGATCAGATATCGTACAATCATTGTGTGTCCCCTTAGAAAAATATTACTGCCGCTCTAAAATTATTTTCATTAGCATCGTTTCTTAACCTTTCTCGTGCAGCGACCCCCCTTAAAAGCAGAATATTTTTTAAAAATATAGGGTGGAGCGAAAAACGCGAAGTTCAAAGAACTGAAACAGCTGGGTGAGGTTGTGTACCAACACCAATTAAAAGTTTAAAGTCATTGCACGATCAAAAAATATATTTTTCCTTCCGACGGCCGGCAAGTTGAAAAGTCAAAATTTGGGGGGGTATCTTTTTTTGCTTAATTTTTTTGCAAGTTATAAAACTCAATGAACTGAAAAAGCTGGGTTTTGAAAGGTAAGAAAATTGTGCCGCCAGGAAAGAGATGCAATCTAAGACTAAGCGTACCACATTTTTTGCCATAGATTGCGATATTTTGAATCTAAAACATTGAAGTGAAGTGCCGCAAGCGCGAATCTTAACCCATTAATGCCTAGCGTCCCTTTTTAGGGACGGTCCAAAAAGTGTCTGAATTGACCAAAAACGAACATTTCAACCAAATAATAGTGTTCAATTATTACTTTGGTATTGTTTGAATTCATTATTGACATATTTCAGCACATAACCATTGTAAAGTGTGTTCTGTAGCCGTGTAACCAATATACAAAATATCTTTGGAAAAAGAATGTCAGGCATTAATGGGTTAAAAAAGTTAAATTATGTACAAAAATCTTAGCACACTTGAATTTTTTAGCTGATGTAGCTTTATAGTAGAATAACATTTAGATCTTTATTTATTTACCTCTGGCAAAAAAGTCCTTAGTTGAAAACGCGACTTTCCATTTAAGCATTTTCGCAAAAGAAAACTTACGTTTTTATGCAGCATATGAGTCTGGAAAAAAGTATGTTACTTTTACAATGTATGTAATTAGTGGTTTTATGCACTTTTTTAACATGCTTCTATTCCACAATTGTTTTTGAAGTCAAGTTAGAATTACCATCACACTCATTGTCGTGATCATTATTTTCTGGTAAAACACAAATGCAGTTTTTGATCCTCTTAGTCACGGCTTTTTTATTTCATCAGGTGCATATTCCCTGTGCTTTCTTTTTTTTTCCATGTGTGAGGAGTGCCAATGGTTAACTACCACCAAGCGCTTTCATACATACAAATGGCCATAAGGATGTTTAGCGTTACGAAACAATGACTGCAACTGCACGTGTTTGTTCTACTTGGATGATATTCAACTTCTGATGATACAAAAGAGCGCGATACATAAAGATCAGCTTTTTAGCTTGAATCAATGAAAAACATTTCGGTTGAGCCTCATTAATTCGAACACGCTTAAAACGAATCACTAGCTAAGACGAACTACATTCAAGATCCGCGTCTTTCTGATTGTTATTTAGTGTAGGTTGGATTTAACGAACTATCGACAACACGAATTGTTTTGAAGTTCCCTTGGAGTTCGTTTTTGGGAGAATCGACTGTATCATAATAAAACTTTTTAGTTTGTCCCGGTTTTAAAATACGAGCTGTAGTTCAATGCGCACGAAAATATCTATTATCTTTGTGCAGATTGTCCAGTTTTGCGTGCTATCAGATCAGTTGAAAATGATTTGAGTAGAATAGTACGGCCCGAGAATAAACAGTTCATAATTTTGTTGGAAAAAGTTTTTATTTTTTATTACATATTTTTTAAAATGAATTGGCAGCAGTAACTTCCTATAATATACTTCTGAAGAAGCAAATTGCCATAAAATTTTGTGTTAGTCTACAGGTCAGACCAGGGGATCTCTAAACTTGATTTTTTTGGATAGAGGAGTTCTCAATTTACCGAATGAAATTTGCATTTTACGAACGGTAAAACATAAGCAAAAACGCTCACCTACATCTAATGAAAAGATACATTATGCATGTTTTTTTTTTTAAATTCAATATTGCAATGCTGTCAAGTTCTCCTAATTGCGTGGAATAATTTGCCAAATAGGAAAAAAAAATGGGATGTCACAATGACCATCCATGACCTTCCATCGTGACTTCCCTGCGTCAATTATACGCATTTATTAAGTTCCTGCACCCCACGGGCTGTCCATGGTCTTGATAAAGTTTCAGCAGCGAAACAAATCTTTAACATATTTGAAATCTTCATAGGAAGTTTTGTGCAACAATTGATACGTCAATTAAAATGAAATTGCCCTACAGCAAGGTACTTATTTTGCATTAACTCTCTTTTCAGATATTTTCTCTTTCTGCGCATTATTTCAAAATTATCTATTCGCTACATCTCTCAGAGCCTAGTTAGGAAACGAATGAGTTATGACAGCAGCTAAAGAATAGTGGAAAGTATGGTAATTATTTTGACAGCTGGTATGAAAAGGCTAATAAATGCAATTCAAGAAGCAAAATAATTATACTCATATAAACTGATACTATCTTTGTTGTGCTTTACATGCCAATGAAACTGACCTTAAAACCAAATACGTAAGAGTCTTAGTTCTGTACAGAAGTCAACTAATTTTTAACTTCAGCCACTTTCAAAACACCGCTTTGTAATGCGCTAATCACGAACTCTTATCTAATTCTTAGTTTTAGAGCAAACCGAAAACTAGATGCTAATTTAGACGTCGAGAAAATGTCGTGCCTCAGTGTAAGGTAGTAAATAATATATTTTCATATTCAATTACATGCTGTTATTAAGCGAATAGTAATTATACTTTCAAGGAACCAAGCAGAATTAGTTAACCTTTACGGGCAATTTTGAAGAAGAAAAGATATTGCATTGAAACGAAAGTTTCATCAGTTCTGTTAACCAAGAAACAACGAATAATAAATCTATTGCTCCTATCATATTGTAGTTTGTTTTTCTAGTGTAAGAAAGACTTATTTATTCCGTCATGGTTAGCAATTGAAAAATGTTTTTGTCACGTTCTTGAGTTTCAACATCAATTGTAAGTCATGATATAGTAATAAATGAGTAGTTTAATTTATTTTCAAAATTTGTTAAAAATTTTACCGTCAGTCGACGCACCATTACTTCGTAATTATCAGGTTACAGGGCATCTTTTGGCACTATGACAAGTTGCGTATTGTTTGATGTTATATTGTAATGAAGGTTAGCTTCAAAATGAGGAGCAATTAATCAAAAGGTGACAAATTCCCTTAGAAAATCTCGCTTGTTGGCATTTTCTATATCTTTCAGTTGGCCTTCATCAAACCCCCTAGCTGGATGCCAGACACAAATAAAAATATTTGAGAAAAACATACGAAATTCGAAATAAATTCTAGCAGAACAGGGAAAAAGAAAGAAAAAAAAACATAAAGAAGTACTTACTTATAAAGATAATTAAACTTCACATTCCAGTTAGCCTCATGTCTAAAAATAATGGTGTAAATGTACTCTATCATTTTCGCCGTGAAATCACACGTTTCAAAAGTACTATACACGATACACCTTCTATTGAACGACTATGTTGTTGTTGTTGTTACTCATGCCACTCGGGAACCCGAGCCCGGTAGATGCATCTATCCGGTTTAAGAAGAAAGAGATACGGCTTCCGTTTTTACGAGCACCATTATGGTGGAAGTCCGATTTTAGCTCAACACACAAGCCATAAGACCCGTTTATAGGGCAAGCAGCCATTCAGAACAGCCATTCACACAGAGGAAGGACAAGGACAGGAGAGAGGGAAAGTACATCCATGCCTGAGTCGGGATTCGAACCCGGGGCCACCGCATCACGGTCAGACTCCTCTGACCACTAGACAAGGTGGTCGGCTGAACGACTATTAACCCATCAGTTACTATAAACTAAATAAAGCAATATTTTTTAATAAGAACATTAATATTGGCAGTAGTTTTTCGGTAAAAAATCATTTGCAGAATTATTTTTATATTTTTTTAGCCCTTAACATAGGACTCTGAATTATTGAAATTTTTTAATAAATTCATTATAGAAATAAATTCTGCTAAAATGTGAAAACATGTTTTTGACCTTATTTTTCTTTTTTTGACAGATTAGACTGAAAATTGCAAATATTTTTCAAGCTTCAAAATTTAATTCTTCCCCATTCTTGTAAATCTGTTGTAATTTGCTCAAAACTCGTAATTCAAAATCATGTCCGTTGTAATAATTTTATTGATCGGATGAAATTCCAATCGCTCTGGATCACATTCTACTAGAACGCCGTAATCTGCAAAATTAAAAATAATTACTTTGTCAATATACCTCTTTCCGTGAATTTAATAATTTCAAATGAAAATAATTATATCCCTCTCCCCCTTTTCGTTTCTGAGACCTCAAGGTGTAGGTGCGTTTTGAAAAACTAGCATAATATGAAACAAGTGTATTTGCAATTAACGTTTTTTATTTCTGTGGTATCAATTTGCAGTTATTGCTTTTGAGCTACACATAGTTTAAACAATTGTTATGATTCGATACACAGGATGAATTATACGGCTTACAGTAATCAGGAGGTAAAACTTAAACATGAATATGTTTAATATGTGTTTTTTTTCAGATACAACACAAAATATTGTAGATGATATGAAACGTTAAAGAAATATTTCATTAGAAATTATGCAAGTGGAATGCAATGTATAATTCCTTACGTGTCTTTATATTTGAAACTTTCAATGTACAGTAAGATTTGTTTTTGTCAGGGTTTGATTTCTACCAAGAGAATTGCAAGAGCTCTACAATGCCCACTATTAATTTTTACGCATAAATAAGCTGAATTCCATTTAAAATATTAAAATTTGCATAAAACTAAAAAGAACTACAGGAGTTCTGCTCCCGTGAGTTATCATGCAAACTGAGCACCGGTCAAGGATGCCCTTCCCCCCAAGCTCAGTGGTTCAAATTTCCCCCCAAAAATTTTCACAACCCTCTTGTGCTTTTTATTTTCGTTCGAATTATGCGCAAAATAGAATTGCTTTTTTTCCCTTCCAGATATTCCGAGCACACACACACTCGCACAAAAAAAAAAAAAAAAAAAAGATAAAAAAATAATAATAAAGAAATAAAAGAAATAATTTGAGTTAAAAAATAAATGAATGAATAATTTTTATTAAAAAATCGTAAATAATTTGAATTAAAAAATAAATCAATAAATAATTTAAATTAAAAAAAAATAGTTTTTAAAAAATCCCCCCTCCCCAATTTTGATGCCGCAGCTTGCGCCATAATCCCCAATGTGGGCACCCTTGGCCTCGGTTACTGGTCATTGTTATTCTTTGCTGCTTCCTGCAACAGAAAAGTGACTATTTGTACCAAAATTTCTAATTCCGCCAAAAAAGAAATCGCTGCTACGAAAACAATACCTAAGAAAAATATTGCATACAAGTATAAGTTTCTATTTGGTTAAGCCAAATTCACTACTATCTCCGTTTGCGACGTGTCGAGTAAGAGATTTCTCTTGTGACAAAAGCTGTCGAGTTGGATAGCAAAACCGCAATTATCCTCCCAACCGCTGGCGTAGGTAGTTTTTTTTAAACTTTGTGGGCTTAAAGTATGGTGCTAACAGACGAAAATAATGCAATCCATTATCGTAAACGTTCGTCATAGCATATAAAGAATGGTTTCTAGTAGATGGGTAGATTATTATCACAAGTGTAAACAAATTGAATCACCCACTGAATTTGCAAATCGAGATGCTTTTTACTTGTAATTCAGAGAAAAGGACTTTTTTCTTCTTTTCAGCAACAAAAAAACGTATTTTTAAGATCCATTTCAGGTATTTTAAGAACAAATTATTAAATAACACAAAATCCTTCATTAAACTTGCATTAAAACAATATTTTAACAATAATTATGGAGTCGCAAAGAAATCATGTGATGATTTGAGTGGGAAAAGGTGTGAAATTGTGGCAGTGATTGAAGAGGAGGGAGAAAACAACAAGTGTGACATCCAACACACATTTTGTATGAATATGCCTGTGAAAAACAGCGTGACATGTAACAAGATGAGGTGAAGGCGTATAGCGCAGCATGGCACTTTGTGATACAGAGAGGAGGGGATCAATTTGTTGAAAAATTTTTGACATCACTTATAGACAAGTGATGTCTAATTTATGAAAATGCAATTTAAGTTTAAATTAAGTGCATGAGCTGAGAATTCATTCAAAGCAAACTGTATTCACAACATTGTTAAATTCATCGAAAATACTTTTTCCGCGAAAAAAAATAATTTAAAATTCATTCCTTTCACTGTTGTAAAGCTTAAGTTCAGTTCGTCTTGGTTTCAGACGGCGGTTCAAACCAATAAACCACGTTCGGAAGATTGAAATAAAATGTTTTCGGGAATCGTGTCATTCTCTCAGAAGTTATGAGGGGAGGGAGCAGATATACAGATAAACACACAATTGAAGGGGTAAGTGGCTAAAGGTGAAATGTGACTTTTGAATTTCGCCGATTTGCACAAATTCAAATTAATGTGTGTTCAATTGTGTTAACTCAAAAACATAATTGAAGGGGCAAGTGAATAAAGGTGATATGTGACATTTTTTTTAATTTCTAGAAAAAGCTTTCAAAAAAAATATTACATTGTCACCTTCATCTATGGTAAAAAGTATGTTTTTCCAAAATTGTTACATATCACCTTTATCCCCACTTGCCCCTACAAATTTTCCACTTCAAAACCCTACTTTCAGTTTTATTTATTTTTTTAATTCACGACCAAAGCTTAATTTCTGACAAAAGTAGTGAATGATTCCTATATTACTTAATACGCATTTTTTATACACATAATCCGTTAACTCCGTATAATGAGCAAAATACACACGAATTTTAAATAAGTACAGGATCTGAGCTTTTGGAAAAAGCAAGCCGTAATCTCAACATTGTTAAATTCACCAAAAAAATCAGTTCTGAAAATTAAATATATATATATATATATATATATATATTCAAAAATACATTTTCTTCAAGTTACACAGCTTTTTTTTTTTCGGAATACATGATGTTTTGTATATAAAACTGACACTGAAACAAGAGGAAAAAAAGGAAATTTCTTCTCCCTCCCATCGTCAGAAACGATTAGTGCTTCTGTTACTTGTGCTACAGCAACTGACGTAAAACCAAAGAACGATGATAATTAGAGAATCTAATAATACATAAACACCCTGAATAATTAGCTATAATGCGGAGGAAAATTAATTTTTATTCAGCTAATGATAAAAGTTTTAAATTTATCGTTAAAGCAGAATGATATTCATCATTCACGATTCATTAATTTTGGAGAGGTTAAAAGGTGCTGTAGTATATGGCTAGAGGATAATATAATCCGTCATGAAGTAATAACCTGCCAGGATTATCTTTCAAGAAATATGGCTTATCAAATTCGTTTCCGAAAAGATCATTTCCTTAATTGTCTTAACGTAAATGACTTTGAATGACCTTGAGCATAATGGGAAAACAAGGGTTGAAATATTTCATCATAAATCATTATTTAGTTTCTTAGCGTTATGATATAGGGAGTATTTTTCATTTGTTAAAACGCCAGAGTCGAGTGCTGACAGTGAAGAAGACGTTTAAAGGTGTTAACAACAACCAAGCAGAACACTCGAAACATTAAAAATTCATTAATATATTGGTATTACTCATGACATATGTCTAGTAAGAGATGCGTAATCACGAAAAAATACTCAGCCAAAATTAATTTTAAGATGAAACTGACACCATTTTGCATAAATATGGTTAAACATCAATATATTTAAGTGTTTCAGGGTTAAAAGCAACTCCTATATTTCTGGAAAATGTTCACGTTTTCTATGTATAATCCCCTCCCCCGATTTTCAATGCTCTTGGTTTTCACCTTTTCTTTTACTTCAACAATTCCACCATAAGCGCAATTTTTAATAGCTCCTAAAACACATGTTTACCGCATTTTTTTCTTAAAAAACGACTACCAATTACTAGTGTAATAAAAAAGGACAGATCTGTCTTGACTAATTTCTTTTTATTTTTGAGTTTTCTTTTTTCTCAAGTTTAACTTACATGCCTGGACAGAGAAAGACATTTATGAGGAAAGCACACCGTGAGAAAGGCTTATGAATTCAATATCTTTGCAACTTAAGAAAAAGCATCATATATTTATCGCAGCATAAAAATAAACTTTTTACATTATGCAATCAGACAAATCTGTAGTCTAAAGGTTTGAAGCTGTTTAACAAATGAAACAAAACCACCAAGTTTTCTAATTCAAAAAAATATATTCTAAAATGTTTACCACTCTTGAAAAGTTTTATTTTATTCCTTTTTATCGCACAAAATTGCCGATAATTTAAGAGCAGATAGTTTCTTTAAAAATATCTTAAATAAATGAAATTCGAGTTTCTTTGATTTTTATAGATTATCAAGAATTTTATTCATGGTTTACTCTGATCTTCAAAATAAAGTGATAAAAGTGCTTAAAAGTGATTAAAAGTGCCTTAAAAATGTCTAGTATTTTACACCTCAGCAAAAATCGAAACAAAAAAAGAATACCCACAGAAATGGTTCATTAAATCACCCTCAGGTTACGCCTTGGGAAATTAAATTTTATTGCTCTTAAACTCTCTACAGAGTATCTGTCCAAACGCGGGATGCAATCACTAGCCCTGAATTCCACTTATACCGCTCGTAACGTAAACGGAATATCACCTGTAGTATTCTTTATGTTCCTTCGCAATTCTTCCAAAGATAAAATATTCAAAGAAAATTTCGAGAGACTTAGTTCACACATTTTTTTTAAAAATTGATTGCTTATTTGTGGAAAAAAATTATATAACCTATAAATTAGAAAATATGTCTGTCGATTCCGATAATGCGTACCGCAGAAATTGCTGTGTGCCGTATTTTTGTAAAATACGATGTGTTTCTTTCTAGATTTTGAGCTTGAAAAGCTAGGTAATTACCACTGTACTTCACCGCTTACTTTTTAACAGGAAAAATGAAGAAGACCTATATTCTTCAAAATGTAAATTTATATATAATTAGAATGAAATTAGTCGAGACTGACTGTTTAGGAAAAAATGAATATAATGATGAAATTAATGAAGTACACTTCCCCTGTGCCCAGAAGAAGCACGCTAATTTTTGAGTCCAGAACGTCTGATTTTATATTGTAGCAGACTACGAAAACGTGGTCGATTCCGGAGGCGGGCAGCTACTATGGCAAATGCGCGTTATTTTAATAGTAGAATTGCACAGTTACCTTGTTTTCAATTTTGCAGCAGAAAATTTATTTAAAAAAAATCGCTTACAGAACGTGGTATGCAAGAAAATCGTTAAACACAAGTCATTGCTCCTGATAATAATAATACACATAATTATATGTGTATTACTATCAACTGCATTCTCAAGATTTGCATCAGTATTCCGGTAACCAGTGCTCAGTCAAAACGCTTCAAATCATCAAAACATGGTCAAAGCAAACTTCATTACCACAATGTAACTACATCAGCGCATTTGAAGACTCACATACAAATAGAAGGCAGAAAAACTTTTAGAATATGATTGGACGATTTTCCAAAATAATGTCTGTCAACACCGATAGTAAAAATGTTTTCATCATGTCACAGCAGTGACCCGTAAATGTTTAAGACAAAAACTTTCTTATTTTTCTTTTTGGTCCAGCTCGCATCCCACTGTGACAATCAATTGAACAACAAATGCAAAAGCTTTCTACAAAATCATCAGTGATTGAACCAGAAAATGTCGTACTTTGTCTTCCCACTTTCTTGGCATTTGACCTGGCACGTCAACGAAAAATCAATAAAATAAGATTTTTATTGTTGATGTAATATATGTTTTCTTACTCATAAAAGATATTCCCCATTTTTCCCGCTAATTCTTTTTTTTATATATTTTAAAGCAATGTTTTTAAAAGGGTATATCCTAAAGGGGTAATGGGTAAGCAAAATATTATATTAATGAAAATGAACTATAAAAAATAAGAACATCATATACCAGGAAAATAATACTTTTATCAGTAACAATGACAAGAGATAAAATGTGTGTTACGTTTATAGTGAATTTACATTCACATTTAACAACTTCTATAGCTAAAGCAAAATATTTCAGTAATCAGAGTGCTCTCTTAGAACCATTCGGGGTAAATGAAATGGCTTACGCAAAAAGATAATAAAACATTTTAAATACGTTTAAAAATGCTCATGAAAACAAAACTAAGGGTACTAAATTAGGAGGGGGTGGCTATTCGTCCGGGGGGGGGGATTAGTGATTTTAGACGTTTGGTGTACTTTTTTTTTCTTTTTTTAATACTGAAATCATCAGCTTCGACACACATGAGGACTGCGTACTATGCGCCATGCCTCCTCAAAAACATAGGACAGATCTAAGGCACAGATAGGTTGAAATAACAGCCATGGGCAATGCGGGACTCGAACCCGCGATCTCTTGCTTACGAGAAGGCTACCTCTAGGCCTCCGAGGCCCTTACTAAAAATTTAAAGGTTTTATTTGAAAGCGAAAACATGTTTCCTGCTGGCTATTGGTTTCACTTCATTTTGATACCATTAAATATTCTGCTCATTTAGTGGTAACGATCTTCTATATATATAAAAGAAAGTCGTGTTAGTTACACTACTTATAACTCAAGAACGGCTGTACCGATAAGGCTAAAAATTGGCGGGTAGGTAGCTTAGAGCCAGGAGACGGACATAGGCTATAATTTATGTGGGTCAGTTACATAGATAGAAAAACTGTCTTATTAACTAAGCCTTTTTACTAAGCTTTTCTTGACACCTCCGAAGGCTGAGCGACATAAAGCACACGTTCTGGCAGCTTCCGGTGCGCAGCAAACAGGTTGTAAGTTAGCGGTGCGTTGAGTGTTATATGACTTTTTCGTGAAATAAATTATAAACAAACGCATTACTTCCCTTGAAATTTATATGTGATAAGCTGTCAGAAACGATTGCTCATTCCTAGGATCCCGATAATCCCAACCGATATGCCGTTTGAATTTAAAAGATTTCAATTTCCGTTCCATCTTGCATTTGTCATGACCTTTAACAAATCACAAGGCCAATCCTTAAAAGTTTGTGGTTTGAATCTAGAACCTCACTGTTTTTCCCATGGTCAATTATGGTCAATTATCTGTGGCATGTTTAGGGGTCGGAATACCATATGCGTTGTTTCTTTTTGCGCCTTATAATAAAACAAAAAATGTTGTGCATCACAAGGTACTTTAGTGAAGAGCAACCTATGTACTAAAATACAGAAACAATAATGAATGATTAATGTAACTGTAAACTGTAATGATTAATGTACTTATTTTTTTTTTGTATTTTCTAATAATAAAAAACTTAATAAATTAAAAAAATTTCTTATTTATTGCCTTTAAGGCGGAACAGAGTTCGCCGGGTCAGCTAGTATAAGATACATGGAAAACATTTACTTTTGCTGTGACCTAAAAATCAGTTTACGAGACTTCGTTTTTTATTTAAATGGCATTGTGCTATCATTCGATGAAATGAAGCCATTTTTTTTTTTCAGCTGAAAATACAAAAGTAAGTAATATTCAATATAGCTCATCCAAAACTATAAAATAGAGTGAAATAGATGTATCTATGCAAGATGTTTCAAACATAAATCTTCATTAGCCATTGAAATGTTGAAATTTCTTATGATTAATTTTAAGATACATTTTCATTGTCTCTGCTACTTGTTAGTCACGAAAGGTTTGATTTACAAGGTAGGCTGCTAAAGCAACATGGTCGAAGCTACGGCAGAATTGCAAGCAGATATTGAACAGTTTATTTTCCGACAATTTTTTGACAGCTAGAATATTCGGACGCTATATTTTATTGCAGCATCAAGCTCAGTTAAGCTGGAATAGCCGTAACTGAGCAGAAAGCGAAACACATAATAATGGAGCTGAGTATATTTCCACAATAGTGAGTAGCCTGCTTTCAAAAATTTTGAGATTCAGGAAACTTTTCAAAAATCTACTTTTTTTTTTATAGAAAACTGGTGAAATCCTTAAAAACTGGCCCGGAAAAAAATCTAACGTTTCAGAATTTTCTTACAGTGTGAAAATGGAATTTTTGCATTCAAAAAAGACGTAGAATCATCTTAACATTCCGTGGCTACTAAGATAATTATTATTTACAATCTACCAAACACCAACTGCAATAACCACAAGATGTAGGAGGCTTTGATCGCCATACGTCAAAACGAAAGTATATCTTAAAGGATTGGCATAGTGAAACTAGTTTAAAAGCTGTAGCCCGGGCATAATTTTCTTTTTTATTAATATCACTTTTCGAAACCCTCCCGGGAAGAAAACTATTAAAAGATTAAAAGAATATCCGAGCTGTTTAAACCGAGCAAAAAAGGTGTTCAGCATTGAATTGCGACAGAAGAGTTCAGTGGCTGTTTCTATGGTCTTGACTCAAAAGCAGGAACCCCAGCAACTTGTTTTTGGGCGATTCTTTGTAAACTGGTAATTGGCTGTCCGGACTGCGTATTTTAAAACTAATAAAGTGTAATAAAGTAATTATTGCTCTTAATACAAGTAAAGCATTAATACTTTGTGGTCCAATTGTATTTGGAGTGATAACAATTTAATTTTTTTTTCTAGAAATTATCTAAGCGCCAAAAACACAGTCCCCTAGCTGTCCCAATCCCATAGTTTAACTGTTAAAGATAGTATTTCAAAAAACCTATTAACACTACAAAAATTTGGCAATTAATATGTAAAAATAGAATTATGAAGCTATATTTTTCTTATGAAATAAGGTAAAATTACGTATTTCTAAAACTTAAAATTGCCATGTAAATTCTGTCCGGAGTTTTTTCAAACAGACCCCTGCAACAAATTGAAAGCTGTAATACGAAAAATCTATAACTTTTGCAAATTCTTTTTGGCATGAAGTTTAAAGTAATCAGTGTGACTTTGCCGAAATCGCCGAGAACGGTGTTGAAACGCTACTTTGCTTAGTTTGAGAGCCATATTTGTGATAAAAGTATGCATCAGGGTCGTTGCGAAAACAGTTCTCTGGGAAGTGATTTTATTAATGTCAATTAATTTAATTATAAAACATGTTATTATGTCCACGATTTATGCCTAAATTTATAGGTAGTCTCGTAACTAATTATGTTCCAATAGTTTTGCAGATATTACGCAACAAAGAGCAAAAACACAGTCACCTGGCACAGTCCCCTGTCTAGTTATACTAGGCGGGGGACTTACCCCCTATCATGATTTATCAGAAAAACACAAACTTCAATTGGCCCTCTTTCAAACAAAAGTAACAGATTCATTTTCTGAGCAATAGTATAATAATTATACGAACATTTCAAAAAACCGTGTCCGGACAGATTTCGTGTGAAAAATGACGAGTTTACAGAGAATCGCCCTTTTAAGTCACATCTTCGTGGTTATGCCGAAGTCATTAGACATACTAGGTAAATCCTCAATTGTACTACAGAAGCCATTCTTAAATTAGTTAGACATATAATTTTTCAGCCTTAAGAGAACTTTTTGTTTTAAGGCAGGTTAAATATGTTTATGGCAAGTTAAATACCCATATTTTAAGCAGTTGAATAAAGGAAATCCAACTAGTATTTCAATAAAACCATCAACTTCAAATGCTTCGTAAAAGTCCATAGGGGAAGATTTTAAGATTTGCAACAGTAGTAGTAGCTCGCTGGAAATTCAAAAAAGAAAATTAAATAAAAAAAAGGAAAATAAAAGTGAAATTCAAAACACTCTACAAGGGAAAAAAATCTAATAAATAAAAATTAAAAATCGATACAAGTTCAGTTCTGTTGGAGTTTAAGCGCTAGATAAATCCCTCTCTTGATAAATCCCCCCCCCCCCCCAAAAAAATCATTGCCACAAATTGTGAAATCTTTAGATACTAATGCAGTGCTGCAGTTGGGTAGCGCAGGGGTCACCATCCCTCGAAATATTTGCCTTTATTTCTACAAATACAGCAAATACAATGCAAATTGGTTGCAAACCAGCAACCATTTTTTTTTTTGTGATACCCCCTTCCTTCCTCCCCACAAACCCTAAGGGGAACTTCTCAAAAATTTTTGCATTCAACTGCAGCACTGCTAATACATTTGCTGTGAAAACTTCTTAAGAAAGCGTTGAGTGGAAAATTGTCGCTCCTTCTCAAATAATGTAACAGAGATTCAAAAAGGCAGATAAGTTAACTGCGCAAACAATTAAGAATCCAGACGCTTTAGACTTTAAATGTCCATGAAATTTCTTAGAACATTTATGTAACGGCTTTTCTTTTTTTTTTTTTTTAACCGACGAAAAAACGGAGGAGGTTCTCTGGTCGACCGATATATTTTTTTATGCATGACCAATCACAACTTTTTACTGAATAGGCCGATTTTGATATTTTTTTTTTTTTTTTTGTTGGAAAGGGTACACCTCCCTGGTGGTCCCACGGTCCTATGATGCGGGGTTTGAGAACGGAATCCTGAAGAAATTGAGGGAAATCTTTAGAATTCCGTTCATGCGCACCCTCTTTGCGCATGAATTGAATTTCAAATTTCACGCTCACACTCTTGCGATTTGATGTTTATTAGGTCACAGTAGCTCGCCGATAGAGTGACCTAGCGGTAAGACGCTGGGCTCTCATTCGCAAGAGCTTGAGTTCGATCCTCGACGGAGTCGGTGGATTTTCAAGCAGCAGAAAAAAAATGCACTGTCTACGTCAAACGATTATGCGGCATGCAAACCGCAGTTTTACTGATAGAATATATTTAGTCCCGAGTACCCCAATTTTTTAAAAAATATATTTCCAGGCTCCCATCACCTAAACTTTTAAATTTTAAAATTAGTGATACACTAATGAATCGGCGGTAAATGGTTACTTTGCGGATTAACCTGTAGGCCAGTTTTAGCCGCATAATCGGGTGAAAAACTAGTAATTTAAAAATGTTTTAATTAAATCAGCATAGAAATAAATCCTAAAAAGAAAAAAAAATGTTTTTAGTGGCAATCGCTTAAAATTTCAGACGCTTTAATAAAGTGAGATGAAGCGTCACGATGGCAACATGACACTATTCCGGGTATACATTTACACTGAAAAGAATGAAATAAAAATAAAATGTCTTTATAAAAAAAAGTAAAACCGACTTCAAAAACGCAGCTGAAAATTGCTCTAAAAAGTAAAAAATAAATTTATTCTTTGAACACCATCGATACTACTTTTAAACATGAGTTTTGAAGTCGGTGTCGAAACAGTTAATAAAATCATTCGTACCCATTCTTCGGTTACGTGTTTCATAATAAAAACAAAAAAAAATGTTTCATTCTCAATTTCAAGTGTTGAAGGGAAAGGGAAGTTGAAGGGAAAAATCAATCAAATGGAACAATCAATGGGTAAGAATGATTTATTTTTAACTGTTTCGACACTGACTTCAAAACTCATGTTTAAAAGTATTATCGATGGTGTTCAAAGAATAAATTTATTTTTTACCTTTTAGAGCAATTTTCAGCTGCGTTTTTGAAGTCGGTTTTACTTTTTTTTACAAAATTTTATTTTTATTTTGTAAGAGAAATAAATTTTTTTAAACCTCTGAAATGGAGCTTAAAAATGTTTTATCCATTTCACCCCTCTCTATGATGTAATTTGAGCTGTGGTAAGAGGTACATAAGGTAATTTTAGTATTAAAACTGTTATATTAATGAAGTGCATCCTTAAAATGAAAACTAAATCATGTTTAGGCTCTTAAGCTTTAATTCAAGATTGTCTGGCTATTAACTAGTACATGCATGCTTTCATACCCATAGCACAAAACCTATCCACATATACAGGGTGTCCACTCCAATCGTGGACCAATAGCTAATTTCTAAACCGTTATAGATAAGCATATAGTTTATTTGGGAAAAAATCTCCAAATTACGAAAGGAATTTTGGGTCCATTCAATGTTTTTCAAAAAATCAAATTTTGAAAGAGTTACGAAATTTAAATTTTTATACAGCCCCCCAGTCCTATTAATCATATTTAGTAAAACATTCTTGACACTGTAACGTTTAAAACTAAAAAAAAAATCACTCTTCTACCACAAAAATTGACCGAGTTATGACGTTTTGAAAAATCAAGATTTTGCATTGTTTCATGACGTCATCGAGAGATCGCTTAAGGGACCGCATGCGAAATCCTTCAAAATCTTGATTTTTCAAAACGTCATAACTCGGTCAATTTTTGTGGTAGAAGAGTGATTTTTTTTTACTTTTAAACGTTACAGTGTCAAGAATGTTTTACTAAATATGATTGATAGGACTGGGGGGCTGTATAAAAATTTAAATTTCGTAACTCTTTCAAAATTTGATTTTTTGAAAAACATTGAATGGACCCAAAATTCCTTTCGTAATTTGGAGATTTTTTCCTAAATAAACTATATGCTTATCTCTAACGGTTTAGAAATTAGCTATTGGTCCACGATTGGAGTGGACACCCTGTATATTAGGGGAACTAATGATGTAATTACACTCATTATCAAAAATCTTTTGCTCTGTAGTGCAAAATAGATATCAATCGGTTTGTGAGCAAAATATGTGGAGGATGCATTTTAGACACTGGACAAAATTGTCCATTTTTTGTCACAGATAGGTATGAATAAAGGGAAATCAGATGGTGCAATGTCAGGAAAACATGATGACTGAGGTGTCCTCCCTCCCCCCATCACAGCTAGTTAATTTTTCAAGCCTTCATCTTAAGCCGGATAGTCTGACATTATCACGACTCGAGGTCACTCTTTTACTGCGGAGAATAGAGTGGAAATATTCGCGTTTGAAATTTCCATATGATTTCTTTTTCTTGCGATTGCAAAAACTATTTCTATAAGACAAAAACTTTAAAATTAGTCTTGTAGGAAAGATGCCATTCCCTGATACTTTACTCCAAAGATTAATTCATTTTTATTCATCCTCGATTGAAAATTTTCTCATGATATTAAAAAAGGCTGTTTATAACGATTGCAATCACATCGTAGATTAAAAATTGAAGCCTTAAAAAAAAGCTCGAAAACAAAAACTCCCCCAATTTTTTTTCTGCCCCTTCCCGCCCTGACATATTAACAAAGTGGCAACCCCGGCGGCTCATATCTTTTTAAATTTATCTCTTACAGCAGTTTCTTTGGTTAGCATCAAACATTTCATACATCACAACATAAATTCCTTGCCATGCCGAAATGATTTATGGGAGTTTTATGTTCCTCTACCCGTGATAGTGAATCATATCTAAAAACTGCAAAAAATATTTATCAAAGTGAATCATAATGTTTCTGAGCATTTATTTCATTGATGAAACTAGCCGGGTTTGAAAATGAAATTAATGCTCATCGCTGTTTAGTGCCAATCATCACTAAACAGACGCTTCGTTTATAAGATCTTGAATGTGTGCGGTAGAGAAAGTAAAAAAGTGGAGGCTTTTGCGTTTTCAAAAGACTGATTTGGGTTAAGAAGTGATGTCTTATATTGGCTGAAAGAGACTTTGTTTTATGTACTTATTAATTTCACACGGTGCACGAAGCCATAATAAAACTTGATATTTAAAAAAAACTTTGATCGGTTGCATTCATTGCACGACAGTAAAAAAAAATAAACAAATTCAATTTGTTTAAAATTAAAATCATAAAAATAATTGGTCTTTTATTGATATGAAAAATATTTCGCGCTGTAGATAAACAAGTTTTAAAAACAATTATGCAAAGGATATGTATGTAGTACCACGCCGCACTGACCTGCATGCCGAAAAATTCAGAGTTCGCCCAATACATTTCGATTATGTCTCGCTTCTAATGTAAATGAACTTGTCTAGTGTCCTGAACTTTCTATAATAGTCGAACTTTACCCATTTTTAATACACGCATTGATAGTATTAGTCATCGTTAGTTCCTTTAATCGACTATGTGAAACGTATAATCTATGATGTTTTTTCACTTGTGAAGTTGTGTGCAGCGCAATCTCTCAGCTGATTCATTCAGAATTTTTTTCCCACACATGTTTTGCCCGTAGTGAGATTGTAGAATACGATGCAAATTGACAAATACTTGGTGTAGTAAACTCATCACTCCGTTTACTAACGATTCGGTTTTCTTATATACTTTTCCCCCCATCATGATCTGATTTGCAATTGAATATGAGCGGTTGAACATTTTTTTTTTGTAAAATAAACCTAATTATCCGGCATACCGCCTGACGCTGGATAACACGTTTATGTAATCAGATATCGCAGAAAACAAATGAAGGGTCAGGGGGAAAAACCACGGTAGTCACATTTGATTCATTTTGAGAAAAACGAAATTTAAACTTTATGAACTCATAAACTTCCCCAGTATACTTGTTCTAAAATGACAATAATGCCTGGACTACAGTGTTTTTTTACGAATATTGCATATACTAAACGAAATTACACTTATTTTTCTGACAGGTGGTAGCATCAGTTTAAATTCAACAAAAAGTAGACTACCGTGGTTTTTCCCCTTGACCCTTCAAATATCAATGGTCCAAGCTAATTAAGTATTTAAAATGTAATAAAATTTTTGTAATGTTTCGAAAAACCGTTTTGTTTGCATCAATTGAAGCTACAACGCTGGGATATTTTATCAAAAGCTTGTTAACTTTTAAAATCAATGAAAATAGTCCAAGCTAGACTTGAATCATTTTCTTCTCAGCAGTCTCTGAACTTGAAAGACAGCCAAGGAACTCCTTTCTAGCGAAACGTATACAATCAGTAATAACCAATGAATAAATACTTAGAAAATATCATACCAGTGAAAGTTTCTTTTCCATGAATAGATTGTTTCAAATGTGACGAAGAGTTATACGTTCGTGAACTCGTCAGCTGTTTTCTCTAAAAAATTAATCATGGCTTACTGCTTCCGGATAGAGCGCCGCACTTAATTTTTAATGTGGAGAAAAAAGATTTTAGGATGAAAGCCATTAAACGTCAAAAGAGATATACAACTTGTATTAAAGAAGGTTTTTTCCCCTCTCTCGTTAAAAATTCGAGGACAAAAACTCATAAAAACGACAAAATCCACCCTTACTTCCATAAAAACTTTGTCATCCAGTAAGCAAAAAATTATGTACGCGAATAAAATGTTAATCATAAAGAACTTTTCTAAAGGAGGATATAAAATTAGTTGGATGAGAACTATTTTTTGCACATCACTTTCATTCGGCCTAATTGCAAATCCTGTATTTAATTGCATGAAAATACAGAATAAAGCTTTGCTTCAAACTTGAAAGAAGGATAAATTTTGAAATGAGAAATTATTGTTTTGAATCTGTAGTGTTCTGAATTTGAAAAGTGTCAAATGAAAAAGTAATGAAAAGAAAAAGCAATAAATACGCATTTTATATAAAGATAAATGTACTGTGCTTATATTTACGTTAAAATATTTTAATTTATTCTTTAAATTATATTGCTGTTATTTTTTCCACTGTAAAATTTAGTATGTTACTGTGTCGGTATTAGTATAACAAAAATACAGGTATTTATAAAAATACAAGAACGTTCTTTCGAAAGATTCACTTCATTGCGATACCTAATTAAAACCTTCATACGTTTCCTTTGAAACATTTAGTTTTAAAATGTAACATTGAAATATATGCTCTTGTGCCATCATAAGCATCAAGTTTTGTCAAATTTAGAAACTACTAAAGGGCTCATTTTTCCTGTCAAGTAATTGTCTTCCAGGCGTCCCTGAATGCATCTCTAATAGTCCACCAATATTTCGCCCCGCTCTACAAGCGGTTTTGACACCGACCTCTACTCTTAATAACTTTTATTATTTTATTGTGTATTTTAAGAAGGTTTCAGAATAGCGAAAAGTTGATTTTTTAATTTCAACCTAAATTATTGTTTTCGAAATTAAAAAAATATACCTTGCTATATGAGCGTTTCTCTGTAAACTCGTAATTGGCTGTCCGGACCGAATATTTCAAAAATAATCAAGTGTAATGAAATAATTATTTCTCTTAATGCAAGTAAAGCATTAATAACTTGTAGCCCAATTGTATTTATAGCGATAACAATTTATTTTTTTATCTAGAAATTATATAAGTCCTAAAAAAGCAGTCCTCTGGCTTTCCCAATCCTATAGTCTACCAATTTAAGGTAATATTTCAAAAACCTATTAACACTACATAAATTTGGCAATTAATATCTAAAAATGAAATAATGCAACTATTTTTTTTACGAAATAAGGTCTAATTTCGTCTTTCGAAAACTTAATATTGTCATGTAAGTTCTGTCCGAAGTTTTTTCAAACAGTCCCCTGCCACAAATTCAAAGATGCAATAGAAAAAAATTTATTACCCTTGCAAATGTTTTTTGACATGAAGTTTAACGTAATCAGTGTGAATTTTCCGAAATTACTGAGAACAATGTTGAAACGCCACTTTGTTTGGTTTCAGAGCCATATTTGTGATGAAAGTATGCATCTTGGTCGTTGCGAAAACAGTCCTCTGGCAAGTGATTTTATTCATTTTATTAGTTTAATTGTGAGACATTATTATGTCCATAATTTGTGTCTACAAGTATGGGTAGTTTCGTAACAAATTATGTTCCAATAATTTCGCAAATATTACGCAATTAAAGGAAATTACACACTCCCTGGCACAATCCCCTGCCAAGTAATACTAGCCACGGGACTTGCCCACTGTCATTATTTACCAGAAAAACAAACTTCAATAGGCCCTCTTTCGAACCAAAGTAATAGACTCATTTCCAGAGTGGTAGTATTATAATTATACTAACATTTCAAAAAAAAAACATGCCCGGACAGATTCTGTATGGAAATTTACGAGTTTACAGAGAATCGCCCATATACATAAAGCACCTCGAATTCAACAAAACTTCGGACATTTCGCAATTTTTTGTTACAATCTTCGGACATTTTCGCAATTTTACAATTTTAAAAGATTTCTGCTAAGCCTACTTAGTCATTAATATTAATAAGAAGAATACATTTTAATACGTGTTAAAACTTTTCATATTTCGAATTTCTCTTACTAATTGAAACAGTGCAGAGAGTTTCTCTGTGTTTCAGAGAAAAGATACGAGAATGGATGCTGCTTTTAAGATTTTAGATCAGCCTACCCTTTTATTTATATTAATCCGGAAAAACAATTTTTCACACTTGTTAAAACTTTTGAAAATTCAACTTTCTCTCACCAATGGAAACACAACAGAAGGACTCTTTATTACTCTGAGAGCAGATACCGGAAAGGATGCATTTACGCCATCCCCTTACAGTAATTAAATCCACAAGTTCTCGGGAAAGTTCCATAAAAAGCTAAACGACATCTTTAAACAACAGCGTAACGCTTTTAACTCGAGAGTTTTAAAAGCATAAGAAGAAATGGGCCATGGGAATTATAAACGCTCAAGAATTTTTCCTGTGAGCCCGCGTGAAGATCTATAAAAAAGAGCTATTGCATCTAGTGGCGACTAGCATCACATGTAATAAAACACTTGATGCATATACAGTGGAAGAGTAATAATCCGAGCTTGAGTAATCTGAAATACCATTTTCAGTAACTGTCGCTGTGAAATCTTACTTTTAGCGAATTCGGTTTTATATGAGGGCATATTTTTGTAAACAGTGATTTCATAATAAAGGAAAGAGTATGTATAAAAGAGTGCGAAAATTATAGTTGCATTTTAATATCGGCCATGGGCCGATTATAGTTGCATTTTAATATAGTCAAATAGGATATGGGAATTATAGTTGCATTTTAATATAGTCAAATCGGCCATGGGCCGATTATAGTTGCATTTTATATAGTCAAATTATAGTTGCATTTTAATATAGTCAAATTATAGTTGCATTTTAATATAGTCAAATTATAGTTGCATTTTAATATAGTCAAATAGGCCATGGGAATTATAAACGCTTAAGAATTTTTCCTGTGAGCCCGCATGAAGATCTATAAAAAAGAGCTATTGCATCTAGTGGCGACTTGCATCACATGTAATAAAACACTTGATGCATATACAGTGGAAGAGTAATAATCCGAGCTTGAGTAATCTGAAATACCATTTTCAGCAACTGTCGCTGTGAAATCTTACTTTTAGCGAATTCCGTTTTATATGAGGGCATATTTTTGTAAACAGTGATTTCATAATAAAGGAAAGAGTATGTATAAAAGAGTGCGAAAATTATAGTTGCATTTTAATATCGGCCATGAGCCGATTATAGTTGCATTTTAATATAGTCAAATAGGATATGGGAATTATAGTTGCATTTTAATATAGTCAAATCGGCCATGGGCCGATTATAGTTGCATTTTAATATAGTCAAATTATAGTTGCATTTTAATATAGTCAAATTATAGTTGCATTTTAATATAGTCAAATAGGCCATGGGAATTATAAACGCTTAAGAATTTTTCCTGTGAGCCCGCGTGAAGATCTATAAAAAAGAGCTATTGCATCTAGTGGTGACTTGCATCACATGTAATAAAACACTTGATGCATATACAGTGGAAGAGTAATAATCCGAGCTTGAGTAATCTGAAATACCATTTTCAGCAACTGTCGCTGTGAAATCTTACTTTTAGCGAATTCGGTTTTATATGAGGGCATATTTTTGTAAACAGTGATTTCATAATAAAGGAAAGAGTATGTATAAAAGAGTGCGAAAATTATAGTTGCATTTTAATATAGTCAAATCAATTGCGTCCCAGTTTATATTTCTATGCATTGAACACTAAGGTCAGTCGGCATAAAAGAAAAAAAATTAGTTTAGTATTATAATTTAGCTTTAAAACTAAACATAAGAACTGGTGATTCATTAACTAAACTGTAGATTAGTGATGTCTTTTTCGGAAAGGTTAGGGTCGAAGTGCAATTTTTGTGCGAAAACGAGAGTGTTTGGCGAATTTTGCGAAAAAAAGTCTCAAAAATGCAGTTTTAGGCTATATTTGGTCGTTTAAGGGAGGGGGGAGGTCAAGACCCCCATGATTCGCCCTCTGGATTCGCGCTTGCACTAGAAACATACGGAAGAGTTCTGAGAGTTTTAATGATTCAAAATAACTGTATAGATGTCATAATCAGGATCTCACGATAATTTGAAAATGGCACTATGATAAAAATATTTATCAAAGCTTAGTGATCTTGTATTTTCCTGTCTATACTACAATGCAACCTTTCTTGGCAAAAACATGGCGACGTCAGCGTGACGTTTGCGTGACGTTAGCCTATGAAAAACGAGCTAGATAAAACGTCACAGCCTATTTGGCGAATTAGAGGAGATCGCTGACTGCTTGTGAGCTCTTATTGGCTCCACCCGTAGTGACGTCACTGCCAAGTTAAGTTGCATTTTAGTATAGTAGTTGTGCAAGAGATAAATACCTAATTTCAACTACTTTAACCAGTCTTGTGGAATATTACTAAAAACACTTGGTTATGAATTTTACCTTTACTGATGGTTTTATTGTGTATTTTAAATGCTTTCATTTACTCCTTACGTAAGTGCTCCTCTGGTAAGTTGACCTCCGACATTGACATATTTACCTTTGTTTCGGGTAATATTAAATGGGTGACATTACCAAAAAGCTGGTGGTTAAAGCTGAAAAAAGCTGGACCTTGGAGAGATGGCGAGTTGACTGGGAGTGGAAACTGACTACTTCATTTTGAAATAGGTTGGATTTGCGAAAACGCGAAAGCAATGAAGTCGCGCGTTCTGGCTAACCCAACCTGTTTCAAAATGAAGTGGTATATTTGCGCTTCCAGTCCATCCGCCCTTTTACCGCGGTCTTAAGCCTTGGTTTCCTAGGAGTGAAATCGTCGATCTCTGGCGAGACGACAGACGCCGCTGCCTTCTGCGCATGCGCCTGAACCGCAGATTGACGTCGCTTCAAGCCACACTCCAATCAAACTGGTTATGATTCCAGCGTGCAGTCAAGCCCGGCGTCAGCGACGATTGTCGCGTTCTAGGAAACCAAGCCTTTACTTTACCTGACCACCAAGAGTGATAGGAACCACCAATGGTTGACACCACCACAGATTTGAATTGGGGTGCGTTTGCAAAACGACTGCGAAAGTAAAGTCTTGGTTTCCTAGAACGCGACGATCGTCGCCGATGCCGGGCGCGACTGCATGCCGGAATCAGACCCAGTTTGATTGGAGCGTGGCGTGAAGCTACGTCAATCTGCGGCTCAGGCGCATGCGCAGAAGAAGGCGGCTACCGTCGCCTTGCCAGAGATCGACGATTTCACTCCTAGGAAACCAGGGCTTAACCCAACTCAATTCAGCGCTAATTACTCTTTCTTATTATCGAAAAAAAGGTTAACATTGTCAATATCAAGGGTTAGCTTACGAGAAGAGCAACATATTATGCCTTGTGTAAGTACAAACAACTACCTCGTAATTCCTATCCTTTTGGAAGACACTATACAGAGATTTCGATGAATAGTGCATAAATTTAGCACGCAATTGAATCTGTCGTAAGATTTTTTCTCATTAAAGAATTTTAGACTGCATTTGGAAGACATATACGGCCCATGAGCCAGTGTTTGAATATCTGCTTTATCGCTGTTTAAATTCTAAACGGAGTGCGAGTTCATTTTCTACTTATATCAACGCCATAGGGAAGGAACTTGCAGTTTCAGTCTATCCTCTATTCTATACGGTAAATAGAAATACGCTGAGGGGGATAAAAACATGATTTTATTTGCTAAAAGTAATCAATTTTCCAGGCACAGTTACGCTCAGTCTTGGATACACTGTAAATCCCAATCACCCCCAACTGATGATACTTCAATTGAAGGGCTTGGGGGGGATGAAGGGGTTAAGTGACAAAACAGAAATTGCGAGTAATTAAAGTTCAAAGTTTTATTGTTGCAGCTTTTTTGTTTTCTGGTTTTGTCGTCAGTGTGCGTATGAAATTGGTCTAATGACATCTGCCTTTTGATGTGCCAAAATTTATTTGCATACCTATATCCATTGCTTACCATTGTCCAGGGTGTTCCCTTTTTAAAATGTAACTTAGCCCTTTCATCCTCCAAGCCCTTCAGTTCATATTTACTCCGTTTCAAATGCAGGTCAGATATATGATCTGACTGCCTGTATGATATAAACGAATTTCCTTTTCAATAGTCTGTAATATATGCCGGTTCATTATAAATATCAATTGCATCGTAACATTAATATCACAGTGTGAATTATTATATTGAATTATGAATGTTAGCGAAATTAAGCCGATTAAACATTACATTTATCACAGCAAAGTTATCAGTTAGAAAAACATTGACTTCTGTCTAAATAAAGCGTTTAGTAACTACTTATTAACTTTAATTAATTTGATAAAAAATAGAAGAAAATGGACTCTTGGCGAAAGTGTTTCAAAGAAGGAAGAAACAATTTCATCAGCAAGATAGATTAGGGCCACTTGAAAATGACGAACATGCTTTTAGATACTGATCTGTAAACCAATCATTTATTGTTACTTCTATGAATGTGGTTCAACTTTAAATGACTTCGTATTTTTTAGTTTTTTTGACTTAGAAATTGTAGGAGATCAAATAATTCTCTCTGCCACAAGGTTATATCAGACTTTTACTTTTTATTTTATAAAATAAATTGGCTGTTCTGTACACACATAAGTATAATCTAATATAACGTTACTTTTACTTTTCGAAAACTGCTTTTAAATGATGATTTGATGCCGCTTAAATTTTTTGTCTTTAACCAGAGTGCAGACTTTAAGACATTAGCTTTTTCTTTTCATATTTATTAATCTTTCAACTCCATTGTCAGACTTATTTTATTTGCACTGTCACATAGCAAGGACTTAAATTTTACCACATTTTCTCTCTCAAAATGTTGAATGAAGACAGAAAAATTTACGTGAATTTTCTAAAATAAAGAATTCAAATTAAGTCTTGAAAGACAATAAAATACACGATTTAAAACAGTACAATGGAAATGTTTCTTACGTAAAATGATAGCACGAGAGCAGAAAAAGCATAAAATTTACGCTTGTCACTTTTGTCAATAGAAAGGAGTCTTTTCAACCCTCCACAGAGTGAGGTAATAAATAATGTGAAAAGCTATAATTTCCCGTGAGAAATTCCAGACATTAATCTGTCGAGTAAGATAAAAGTGATTTCTTCACAACTGTATTAGTCCAACCATTGAAAAGCTCTGATTTCTGCGACTCAAGATTTATACTTGCAATGCCCTTGTAACCAGCGTTAGAAATTAGTTTCAGAGAGACGATGTAAGGGAACACTTATTAAAATTTATTTGAAAAAAGTATTATTTTCTTACTAGCAAAAATATATCATGTGAAAATTTCGATATAAGAAATGATGACTGGGTCCAAATTTACGTTGTCGAAAGATTTCTTTTTGTGCAAAAAGTTAAGCGTCAAAAACGACGGATAAATTTAAAATCAAGTTCATCATAATTGAAGTTTTCATGCACAAAATGAGGTTTAAGGTCGGTCATTTAACACCCTGTTTACAGCAGGTCATAAATTTTTACTATAAAAAAATAAATAAAAAAATGTTGAGCTTCGCATATAATACAGATAAGAAAAAAATTCTTCAATACGAAAAAAATTGCAAAATACAATTTCTGCTCTTATTTTGCGAGAAATTAGGAATTATTTAGGTTGAAAAGAATTTTTTTTCCAAGAAATATTAATACAGAGCAATGGTTTTCAGTTGCTTACATACCTCGTTGCAGCTAAATATTTATATTTTGAATAATTCAAACCTAGGTCAAACTGCGACAAGTTTATGCTTTACGCGGCTTAATAGCCTAAGTCTATCTACATAATATTTTCTTTCAACACGAATCGAGAATTTCTTGGAACACATATTTGTATTGATATACAGTAAAATAACAGCAAAATTTTTCCTTAAAAAAAAAAAAAAAAAAAAAAGCCGTCTCCATTTCTGCAGGTACGCGCGTACATCATTTACTCGGTTCGTAAGAGGAATCTTTACTTTTAGTAATCTCAGTAACATTGCATTATTTCTTTTTTGGCTCCAGTTAGAGACGTCCGAACAAGACATTAATACAGTCATTTGGGATAGCTTTGAAAGGCGTGGCTTTTTGCACAACGTCATTTTTTAAATATATATATATATATATATATATATATATATAAAAAAGAAAGTCGTGTTAGTTACACTATTTATAACTCAAGAACAGCTGTACCGATATGGCTAAAAATTGGTGGGTAGGTAGCTTAGAGCCAGGAGACGGACATAGGCTATAATTTATGTGTGTCAGTTACATAAATAAAAAAAATGTCTTATTGACTTCGCCTTTTTCCGAAGCCTTTTTGACACCTCCATGGCTGAGCGACATAAAGCACACGTTCTGGCAGCTTCCGGAGCGCAGTAAACAGGTTGTAAGTTAGCTGTGCGTTGAGTGTTATTTCACTTTTTTGTGAAATAAATTATAAACAAACACGTTACTTCTCTTGAAATTTATATGTGATAAGCTGTCAGAAACGATTGCTCATTCCAAGGATCCCGCTGATCCCGACCGATAAGCCGTTTGAATTTTAAAAACTTCAATTTCCGATCCGTCTTGCATTTGTCATGACCATCAACAAATCACAAGGCCAATTCACAAAAGTTTGTGGTTTTAATCTAAAATATCACTGTTTTTCCCATGGTCAATTATATGTGGCATGTTCACGGGCCGGAAGACCATCTGCGTTGTTTGTTTTTGCGCCTGATAATAAAACAAAAAATGTTGTGTATCACAAGGTGATGAGCAACCTATGTACTGAAATACAGAAACAATAATGAATGATTAATGTAGGTACTTAAGTTTTTTTTTTTTTTTTTGTATTTTATAATAATAAAAAACTTAATAAATTCAAAAATTTGCTTATTTATTGCCTTTAAGGCGGAACAGAGTTCGCCGGGTTAGCTAGTATATATATATATATATATATATATATATATTTTTTTTTTTTCAGAAGTCATCAGCTTCAACATACATGAGGACTGCGTACTATGCGCTTTGACTCCTGACAAACACAGGACAGATTTTCGGCACGGAGAGGATGAAATAACATCCATGGGCAGGGCTGGATTCGAACCCGCGACCACTTGCTTTCGAGGAGAGTACTCTACCTCTAGGCCCACGTGGCCCCCAAAAGTATTCGTTTCGTTTCGTTTGGGGCTATATGCCCAGGTTTTGATGAGGACTACAATCTAGTGTCTTGCCTCCATTACACATGATTTTTATTACATATATCTTGTACAGACAATGTATGAAAGAATTACATCACAAAGGAAGGGAAGTACATCCGGAGCGAGGGTGGGAGTCGAACCCACCGTCTCAGAGTTATCGGCTACACGCCTTAGACCCCCAAAAGTATATTTTGCTTCAAAATAAACTATTGAAGAGCCAATGCTTCACTCTGCCGGCAAGGTTACAGTAAGGGATTGTGGAACAAGATAAAATAGCGAGCTAAAGTGAAATTTTAAAATATTTTCAATTCGCTACGCCATCTATCTAAAAATAGTTTGATTAATATCTTAAAATGCAGTTGATCTCAATTAAAATATAAATAGTTGGTGAAGAAAATTACAATAGAAGTCATTTTTAGAATTCGCTACCCTATTGTAATATTTTGTGATTTGTGAAAAGTAATTTTTTCCACTAAAACATGACAAAGCTATGATTAACATTTTAAATATTGATTGATTTAAATATTGTACTGAAGTCCAGTGCTATGCTATTTAGTTAATATATTTTCAAATGGTACAATTTATTAAGTGCACGAGGAGCAAAGGGAAATAATTCACTTCCTTTACTTATTCATTCATTTGTTATATCAATTACGTCTTATTTAATTCATTCATTCCTTTACATCCCTTTATTTAATTATTCACCTATTTTCGTATTTATTTACTATTCTATTTAATTATTTATTTTTCCGATATTTTAATTAATTAAACCATAAGTTTTTGAAAAAACTCATTGAACTAAAATAATCAGATGACTTTACATCTATAAGTTCAAACCTTTCTACATTGAAAAAGGGGTTCTTTTTAACCCTCAAAACATGTGTCTGGACTTCTTTTCCCGCAAATTTGAGATATTCACGTTGTTTTTCTTTTTGTGACTAAGTTACAAAACTGTATTTTTTTCATTTATCTTTGAACTGTACTGCTAAAAAGTTAAGTATCTCTTGTGAACTTGATGTTTTCTGAGAAAATACGAAATTTACACTTTATAATTTCGAAAAAAAAAAAAGATCAATCATAATATTTAGTGACAGTTATTTAATTTTTGTTTTTTTTTTGTCCTCCTTTTAATTTTATTTATTAATTTCATTTATTGTTTCATTATTTACTCATTCATTTTTTATGTATTTATTCATTTGATGAAATAATTTTTTAATAATCAAAAAGGAAATATTTTTATTAGGAAAAATTGTATTTTTAAATTTTTTCCATGTATTTTAAAAATTTTTTGAAGGCACAAATTGACTGCCGGAAGGGAAAAATATTACAATTCAAGTTTTATTAAAATATTAATTATTTTTCATTGAGCACTCTAAATTTTAGATCACATTTCAAATTTATTCATTTTGAAAAAGGTAAGTTATCTTAACCATTTCACCCCCTCCCTTTACCACATACTCCCCTATATGTTTCCCACTTTATATTTCACAATATAGGTTGACTACATTGTATTCATTTCATAATTGTGCACTCCGATAATTTTGGAGTTTCTGTTTAGAAACTATTCTCGAATGCTCATCTGAAGCTAGTGAAAGCTTTCATCCTGCATTATCATGTTTTATGTTAACAATTGATAAGGTGTATAAATTTGATGATGCTATGAAATAAAAGTTTTGAGATTTTAAACATGTAGATTTTTTTCTGTAGATCATATCTGCATTACTTCCTCTAAAATTGTTCACGTTAATCACGTTACTTTCTATCACGTCATATTTCTCGCGTGAATAAAAGCTACATTAACCAGGTCCGTCATTTGGGGGGGAGGGGGGTCAATTACCCCCCCTGACTTTGGGAAATCAATGTATTGGCATATAAGTGGGCGTGGTTTTTGCCACTTTTTGGTAAATTTTACATTGTGTATGCACCCTTTGCCCCCCCCCCCCCCGGAAAATTTCAAAATTACGTCCCTGACATTAACCTTTTATGTCCCGACGGGACTCAGAAGTCCTACTTATAATAATTTAGTATTATGAATCCTATATGGCTGGAATCATTCTGAAGCTTTTAAGTACCACTCCTTGTCCTTCGCTCAGAGGCCGACAGATGGTACCTGCAATCGGAAACAGTTTCTTAGGGGCCCTAAGGCGTGGTGGCGTGGGGGCCATAGACCCCCAAAATTTTCAATTTGTTTTACTCGATAAATATGTTTTTCGATGTATTTTCAACTGAAAATCCCCAAAAAATATGAAAAAATCATGAATAAACTAAGTTGGGACATAAAGGGTTAACGGGCAGGATCATTTTGAAGTTGATTACACTGTTAAAACTACTGGTTGCAGTTGGCACCTTTCCGGGAGGAAACGCTTGTAACAGCAGCGGCACCCAGTAGGGAGCCGAGATTTCACCCTTGGCTTGGGTGAAAAGCTGGCACCCTCAATTCAACGAGCAGCGCGGGTGAAAGACGGAACCGTATAGGAGAGCATAATGGCACCCTCACTGTTCACTATTGCAGATCCCCCCCTGTGCTGTGTGCGTTTTTGTTTTTCAATTGTGTTTACTTTTATTTTTTGGTTTTCTTCACGAAGTCTTAGTACATTTTCACCTTGAATTCAGATTTGAAAATGATCGAAATTTGTAATTTAAGCCATTTTCTCACATTTCAGATTTTCCAACATATTTTAAAAGAATTCATGATTTGGATTCAACTCAGTAGTTTTAAAATGCTATTGATATTTACTACTGCATTATCTGCACCGAAAATGAAGAGGGAGGGTATTTTATGGATCCCTTTCATAAACAATCAAAAATATTCAGTTGTATTATTCTATCAATAAAAATTTGAATCGTTTCATTAACTTCTAAAATTTTAATCAAGAGTAACATATTAGATACGTTAGTATAGTTCGACATTTAAATATCTAAACTAAAGGACTAAATTATAGGGGTATTCGAAAAGCAGTTTTTGTTAAACAAATAAGAAAGAAAGAGTCAGGCAGAGTTTTTTTTTTTTCCCTTTCCTTTCCTTCGCGTTCTGCTGCTTGTTGGCTGTGTCTACGCGGCAAAAAGAGAATCGCTACAAAAAGATAAATTTCCGTTGGAACAATTTGAAATGATTGTAATATGTTGGAAAACCTTAGAACTATTATTAAATGCATGTACTTACGTGAGAATTCGAAGATTAAAATGAAGAATTAATCCATTTTTGTAATAAACTCAAGGTGAAATCCAAGACTGAAAACACTGAACCAAAAATTCTATTGTGTCGACGTAAACAAGATGTCCGCCATTCAAATGGTTGATGATGATGATGAGACCTTGGAGTCGCAATGCGCAGCCGCAGGCTATCAGGGGTGCCTTTCTGATGTCTCACTGAGCATGCGCTAGCCTAAAGGGTGCCGATGGCGCTCTAGAAAAAGCATTAGGCATCTTCAGAGAGGCCTTTTGGTACGAAAAGAGCATTTCAAATTCGCAATGGCAGCCCATGGCACCTTGCTTCCACCCTAGCTTCTTATTGGCACCCCTGCGTCACCCGTAGTTTTAACAGTGTAGTCATTTATTGTAAACGGCATTAAACTTTTTTTCTTAATCCTTTTCCTTAACAATTTTTTGCCCTTCAGAGCCGTGTAGTTGTTAAGACGCTAGACTCTCACGCCCACAGGAGTAGGATCAAACCTGGCTCCGGCCGGTGGATTTTCAAGATGCAGAAAATCGACAGCATCCACGTCGCTCACTTGGTATGGGGTCATTCCACGTCAGTTCACCCGGTCATGTAACCCATGTCCTCGGATTTTGATAAAATTTGGTGTATTTAATATTTTTATTGTGGTAAGAAACCATATGAATTCTTTTGCCCATATGTGATCTGGTTTTTGTTTTACAGGCCGTCAAACTTTTCAAAAAATTGCATTTTCTGTCAAACGCTAAGCCTAATCTGCATGTATACGTATCTCTTCAGTAAATTGTGACGGGTGCAGAAATCTTTCAATATTTCCAAAAATTCTCAGATATGTTGCTGAAAGTATGAGGATTTAATAAAAAAATACTTGAAATTTATATAATATAATTTTGTTTGAATAAAATTTGAATAAACTACGACAAGCATTTTTTTTCTTGTGCAAAACATGAGTTTACTTAAGTGGCATTTCACGAAAAGGCGGAGGTCCTATTCAATAATGGAAGCATTCGAAATGAGCCTGAAGGTATGTTCTATCATTGCAAAGAATAAAATTAGTGGTTTTTTTCGTTTTCTCGTTGCTGTTGCACAATATACACATTTCAGTATCAAAATTTTTGAAAAAAAGTTCTAGTCATTTTCCTAACCTAAATTTCACTGAAAAGCAAACATACCTTTATTTTTAAGTGTATTTACAGCCCTATTATGCTACTTAAAAATCATCTTAATCCCTTATTAAGCAGAAAGAAAAGTGAGAAATAATTTATGACTCCCAAATTCAGTTGTTAAGTTCAGCAAAATATCAGATGTAGAAAAAAGATGTGCAAAACATGAATTCACTTTAGTAGCTTTTTATGAAGAGGCGGAGGTCATATTCAATAATAGAAGCATTCGAAATAAACCTAAAGGGTGTTCTATCATTACAAAGAATAAAATTAGTGGCTTTTTTTCGTTTTCTTGTTGCTATTGCACAATATACACATTTCAGTACCAACATTTTTGAAAAAAGTTCTAGTCATTTTCCTAACTTAATTTTCAATATTCATCGTGTAAAAGAAGCATTGTTCATGCTTTTGTAACATGAAAACGTATTATATTTATTTTTAATGAATTATAATTGTATTGAATGTGCGAAGAAGAGATAGGATAGCACAATCTTTAAAGTAAAAATAATAATTAAAAATGTGAGTTTCTGAATATTATCGGATTGTTTGTCTTTGAAGTGTTTGTGTGATCCTGTTTTCAGCAAATTTAAGGAATATTCTGTTTGTTATTTTAACGCTCAACCTTCCTTGCATTTGCGCATGTATCAGGTCTCTTCTTATTTTATCAAAATATGGGTCATAGTGATAAAAGGGATTAAGAATGTGAGTGGGTTTTCTATTTTGGTTTGTTTGTTTCTCATTGGATTCGCTTATCAGGAAGGTTGGTTTGCGCTGATAAATAATAATAGGAGATAATTAAAAAGCTAGAGCCCCGGACAGACATAATTCAATAAAAATAAACTATAAATTTCAGCATCCAGTTAAGAGCAAATACAGCTTTCGACACTTGCTATTGGAGTTTAAAAGGAAAAAATTGAAAATTTTCAAGTAAGTGACTATGCTGGATTTGAAGCAAGACTATCTTTTACCTAAGAAAGGACTATTATCTTTACCATAACCAAGAAATGATAAGATGTTAAATGAATTAACTACGTCAAACGGTCCGTAACATAAGATTCTGGAAGATGTTACTATTCTCTTCAAAAGGAGATTGAATATGTACAAAATAAGTATTCCGAATATTTCATGATAACGTGACTTCAACAAGTACTGTCCGACGTCGGAAATGCAAGGAAGGTCGAGCGTTAAAATAACAAACAGAATATTCCTTAAATTTGCTGAAAACAGGATCACACAAACACTTCAAAGACAAACAATCCGATAGTATTCGGAAACTCATATTTTTCATTGTTATTTTTTCTTCAAAGATTGTGCTATCCTATCTCTTCTTCGCACATTCAATACAATTATAAATCATTAAAAATAAATATAATACGTTTTTATGCTACAAAAGCATGAGCTATGCTTCTTTTACACAAAAAATATTGAAAATTAAGTTAGGAAATGACTAGAACTTTTTTCAAAAATGTTGGTACTGAAATGTATATATTGTGCAATAGCAACAAAAAAAAAGCCACTAATTCTGTTCTTTGCAATGATAGAACACACCTTTAGGAAATGCACCCACAGCTCGATCATATAGCATCCTAAGACTGCAGTTTCGCCCTTATTATGGGCTCCTCAGTTAGGAATAGCCAATGATCGAGCCGGAGGCAAAAATCCTCTTATTGTAGCTAAGATAGCCAACAAACTGGTAGATAAAATGAATTTATCTAACCAGCGAGCGTCCGCAAACTATGGTGCGGCTCAACTCAAAATTTGAAGGCTAAAGCTGGGGAATGTGCAATGAGTTACCGCCCGTAAGCCAGGGTGAGGCAGAACTGTAGCAAATGCACCCACAGCTCGATCATATAGCATCCTAAGACTGCAGTTTCGCCCTTATTATGGGCTCCTCAGTTAGGAATAGCCAATGATCGAGCCGGAGGCAAAAATCCTCTTATTGTAGCTAAGATAGCCAACAAACTGGTAGATAAAATGAATTTATCTAACCAGCGAGCGTCCGCAAACTATGGTGCGGCTCAACTCGAAATTTGAAGGCTAAAGCTGGGGAATGTGCAATGAGTTACCGCCCGTAAGCCAGGGGTGAGGCAGAACTGTAGCAAATGCACCCACAGCTCGATCATATAGCATCCTAAGACTGCAGTTTCGCCCTTATTATGGGCTCCTCAGTTAGGAATAGCCAATGATCGAGCCGGAGGCAAAAATCCTCTTATTGTAGCTAAGATAGCCAACAAACTGGTAGATAAAATGAAACTGGGTAGATAACTGAGGAGCCCATAATAAGGGCGAAACTGCAGTCTTAGGATGCTATATGATCGAGCTGTGGGTGCATTTGCTACAGTTCTGCCTCACCCCTGGCTTACGGGCGGTAACTCATTGCACATTCCCCAGCTTTAGCCTTCAAATTTCGAGTTGAGCCGCACCATAGTTTGCGGACGCTCGCTGGTTAGATAAATTCATTTTATCTACCAGTTTGTTGGCTATCTTAGCTACAATAAGAGGATTTTTGCCTCCGGCTCGATCATTGGCTATTCCTAACTGAGGAGCCCATAATAAGGGCGAAACTGCAGTCTTAGGATGCTATATGATCGAGCTGTGGGTGCATTTGCTACAGTTCTGCCTCACCCCTGGCTTACGGGCGGTAACTCATTGCACATTCCCCAGCTTTAGCCTTCAAATTTCGAGTTGAGCCGCACCATAGTTTGCGGACGCTCGCTGGTTAGATAAATTCATTTTATCTACCAGTTTGTTGGCTATCTTAGCTACAATAAGAGGATTTTTGCCTCCGGCTCGATCATTGGCTATTCCTAACTGAGGAGCCCATAATAAGGGCGAAACTGCAGTCTTAGGATGCTATATGATCGAGCTGTGGGTGCATTTGCTACAGTTCTGCCTCACCCCTGGCTTACGGGCGGTAACTCATTGCACACACCTTTAGGTTTATTTCGAATGCTTCTAATATTGAATATGACCTCCGCCTCTTCATAAAAAGCTACTAAAGTGAATTCATGTTTTGCACATCTTTTTTCTACATCTGATCTTAACAACTGAATTTGGGAGACATAAATTATTTCTCACTTTTCTTTCTGCTTAATAAGGGATTAAGATGATTTTTAAGTAGCATAATAGGGCTGTAAATACACTTAAAAAAGGTATGTTTACTTTTCAGTGAAATTTAGGTTAGGCAAATGACTAGAACTTTTTTTCAAAAATTTTGATACTGAAATGTGTATATTGTGCAACAGCAACAAGAAAACGAAAAAAACCACTAATTTTATTCTTTGCAATGATAGAACACACCTTCAGGCTCATTTCGAATGCTTCCATAATTGAATAGGAAGTCCGCCTTTTTGTGAAATGCCACTTAAGTAAACTCATGTTTTGCACAAGAAAAAAAATGATTGTCGTAGTTTATTCAAATTTTATTTAAACAAAATTATATTATATAAATTTCAAGTATTTTTTTATTAAATCCTCATACTTTCAGCAACATATCTGAGAATTTTTGGAAACATTGAAAGATTTCTGCACCCGTCACAATTTACTGAAGAGATACGTATACATGCAGATTAGGCTTAGCGGTTGACAGAAAATGCAAATTTTTGAAAAGTTTGACGGCCTGTAAAACAAAAACCAGATCACATATGGGCAAAAGAATTCATATGGTTACTTACCACCATAAAAATATTAAATACACCAAGTTTTATCAGAATCCGAGGACATGGGTTACAAAATCCCGTTTTCCTGGGTGATTTGACATGGATTGACCCTATGGAGTATCTCTTGAAAAATCAAATTCTTAGTACAGTTTCGCATCGAATAGAGCCCAGATGCTTCTATTTTAGTGGGGAAACTGGGTGTTAAATATCTCGTGGCAATGGCCTTCGCCGATGGTGCTACCACACGAAGGAATGAATGCCGGTCCCCGGGAATGCACTAGGTCTGCAAATGGTTAGTAGCCAATACGCAGCAACATTTGAAACAAACAAATACACAGAAGAAAAATTGATCAAAATTACCGTAAATGACTAAGATTTTGCATTCTAGATTAATACGTTTGCCTAAAACAGCATTTGTTCCCAAAACAAATCTTTAATGAAAAGAAAAAAAATTCTAGCACATATTTCTTGAAAGAAATAAAAATGCAATCATTTTGTGTTTAGTCGTTTGCAAAATGAATGCTAGCCGAAAATATTCGTTAAAAAAAAAAAAACACATTTATATCTGTAGGATGGGAATGACCGCCGTTAATCATCTAACATACTGAACTCCCAGTCGCTACATTTTACGTCATTCTTCTTAAAAGAAGAACTCCTGTTATTTTTCATACGTTGCTACCGGAAGAGAAGAAAAGGAAAATGTAAGGGAAACTATGTCTTTTTAAAAGAGATTGAACTATGACTGCCATATATTAGTTGACATTTAATGTGAATCAAAAATGATCCTTCATAATGCATTCGATAAGAGATTGAACTATGACTGCCATATATTATTTGACATTTAATGTGAATCAAAAATGATCCTTCATAATGCATTTGATATATTTCTTATACTCATAAATAGTAAACTTGTGCTCTATTTTATGAATTTCTGAGAAAGTCAAAGTGATATTTCTAGGTTGTTGTTACTCAACAAAAAGGCTTAATTTTTCGGATCTTATGAGTTAAAATGAACTGGAAAAAACTGCAAATAATCATTCCTAACTAGTGCATCATTTACTGATTAGTAATAATAACTAATGCACGAAAAGAGTGGCGAATTTTCAAGTATGTTTTCACTTCAAAAATCGCGAAAAACGTTTTAAATGTTTTTAATTACTTTCTTCACATATTAATGTCTTCCGAAGACGCGACCTAGGTAAATACACTCTCCATCCTTAGAAACAAATAAAAAATTTTCAAAATCGGTTTATCCGTTTGGGCGCTAGAGTGCCACATCCAGATACACAGATACGTTAAACTTGTAACCCCTTCCTTTTTGCATCAGAGGTTAAAAAGGAATGAAGAAAAAAAAATAAATAAATTGAAATGAACACTTGTTATAAATGCGAAATAAACGGCGAAATTGTTTATTGGGACGCATTTTTTTTCTAAAAAACTCAGCTTTTGTGAATTTCGATTACTGTTAGCAGAAGCTGTAGTAAAGCCTTCCGACAGTAGTTTTTCAATGACCATGGCTCACATGACTTGCAGTGTACCAAATACAAAGGGTATTGAAGTAGTGAAAGGCTGTTTTGGTAACGTGAAAGTGGAAAGCAATTGTGATTGCTCAGGAAAATTTTAAAAATTAACAATAATTAAATAACGACATCTTGAATTTAAATTACGTTTGTCGCATTCACGAATTGCGAAAGGTGTGTGTGTGTGTAGGACATGGAAGTCACCGGCCAGAGGAAGCGGAGGCCGAGGACCTGCATTGAATGAAGCAGAATCCGGTTGGCCTGCGAGGAGGTTGACCACACAGTAAAAAATGAATGTTGTTTTTAGAGGCAACTAATACAGCTAATTTTATAGTACTAAACTGTAAAAAATTCTAGTTTTACAGTAATAAACTGTAAAATTGTTGTGCATTTTACAGTTTTAAACCGGAACCTCGGCTGCCAGTATTATACTGTTGGTTTTTCGGGATTATATTGATAAATTATACGGCAATAAACTAAAATGTCTAACTTTACAGTATAAAATGTAAAATTGCTAGTTTTACAGTTTATTACTGTGCATTTTACAGTTTTAAGTAAAAACCTCTGTTGCCAGTATTGTACTGTAAAATGTACATTTTTTACAGTACACCGTCTACTCACCCAGTAGAGGCGAAGGGCTCAATCTGAGAAAGGAACCACACTACCTACTACGGTAGAAAATAAACATCAATAGCAATTCGTTAAAAATAAATAGCAATTGCCCAATAAATAAATCAATAAATAAAATAAACCTCTTTAAAGAAGTGGGAAAAAAACATTTGTTTCATTGAAATAAACTTTTGGAATCATTTTGATTAATATAGTTCGTTTCCAGTTATTTGAGACTACAGTAGTAACTTAACTGAAGATGATAAATATTTCATACATTGCTATGAAAAATTATAAAGCATATTAAATATTGACGTAGTCTGATGTAACAAAACTCTTTAAACTGTAATAACATCGGATGGACTTTAAATTTATAAGCTCACACATTTTGTTCATTAAAAAAGTTCTTTTAACACTTCAAAATACATGCACTTTTCTCTGCCATTTACGCTATTGTCCATCATATGACTTTATTATAGGGTGGTATTTTTTAAAAATTTCCTCTTGAGGCCAAACTGCTAGAAAGTTAATTTTCCCCTTTCAATTTTATCCCTTTGGAAAAAACTTAATTTGCGCTTTATAATGGGAAAAAAATGATCAATTACATTGTTTAGAGGCAGTTAATGAATTTCATTTTCATTTTCCCTGTGTTACGTTTACTGTTATTATTATTTTCTCTTCTTTCTTAACAGCCGTTGATGGGAGCCTTCAAGCTTCTGACAATCATTATTATTTTACAGACAAGTCATTCTCTAGCATTTCTCTTCCTATTCGAAACTTATATTACTACTAGGGATACACCGATTAATCGGCAGGGGCGATTAATCGGCCATAATCGGCCACTTGACCGATTATTAATAATCGGCAAAATTATACCGATTAATCGGCGGAAAAAAATATTTTTTAAATATTAAATTTGTTGTATATCTTCACCAAGAAATTTTGATGAATAATTTTATCAACAGAAAATAAATTTAATTGTCTGAAATTTTTACTAAAACATGTAGTATGAGGGGTAAGAGTATAGGGTAAAAACAAAACAAATAGTTTTCATATAGTGCTTAAAACTGGATGGAATATCAAAAGATTTCCCTCACAGCTTATATTCATATGGCACTATTAGAAATAATTGAACTCCTGAACTTTTAAATTGGAATACGAAAACATAAGCATTTAATTTTATTTATAATAAGTCAAATTTTTGCAATCAACAAGTAGAAAAATATGTGTTGAATAAAATTTCTTCAAGTATGCCTCAAACATGAAACTGCGAAGAACAAATTTATAAACTAGAAATAAATAATTTCCTGCAAACATAAGTATAACATGTAGTACGAAAATGTACTGAGTAAAAATAAAGAAATAATAATTCAAAGAATGAAATATAAAAAAATAATCCTCACATTTGATATGCATTTTTCAATAGTTTAAATTTCCTCTTTTAAATAAATGTACACCTATTAACAACGTTGCAACATTTTTCATGAGTCGATAATTTTCTCTTTGGCGTAATGCTTTTAGGTAACCTCTCAGTTTCGCAAAGAGTAAAAGTTTTGAATTAAATGCCTACTAATATAATAGGAAAATAACGTTTAAATTAAAAGCACTCCTAAATTAGATCTCCAACTATTTTTTTTTAAATTTCATATCAAGTTAACGTAATTAATAATATGTTAATGTAATTTTTCTAACATTAATATGAAACTTTGTGAAAAAAATTGGATAAATTTCGAAATTATTTTGGCAAAACTAGGAAAACGGAAAAAATTAAATTTTCTCTGGAAGATAAATTAGTAACTATTTCTAAAATCGGCATTGTAAAAGAAAGAAAAAAAAAGCAGTGATTGTGAAATTTGTAGTATTGAAAATGATCCCTTATGAGCATTAATCGGCTGGGCCGATTAATCGGCCGATTATCAAAAGCCGATTAATCGGTAATCGGTAATCGGCCAATTTGCTTATCGGTGTATCTCTAATTACTACTATTCAAGAAGCTGAATAGTTCCACAAGCATTAGATGACTTTAAACAAGGGAATTGTCTCCGATACAAACACACAGGAAAGATTTACATTACAAAGAGAGGGAAATAACACCCCGGGCAATAGTATCGATAGAACACATGACCTCCTTTGTCGTACCCAGGCAGCTGTCAGAGCAAGTGCTTTCCACCGCTCAACAGCGGAGGCCCCTAGAGGCCATTTAAAACATCTTCCAACTATGCATTTCTCTCGTTAAAGAATTTATTTATTACACAATAACGATTAAAGGCTCTATAAAATTTATTTCGAGAAATAGTTCGTTTAATGGTCACCATTCCAGTTGCTTTTTATATATAAAAAAAAAAGTCATTTGATCCATCCTTCAACCTTATTTTTGTCACATTTTTAGGCATTGCACTAATTTATTCCAATGGATTAAAGATATCGACAAATAGTTGTGACATTGCTAACGGTCCAATAAATGATTTACTGCCATTACAATCAAAACTGTATGCAAATCAATGTAGACACGTCATAAGCATGCCAACTTTCAATAAAAAGCGAAACAGATGCTGTTTTTGTTGAATTAGTTCGGTCTTTGTAGGGATAGGTTCGTGTGGTTTATTCGCATTCGCACGTTTTGCCCCAGGTTTTTCTACACAGCTCTAGTTTATTCATGTAAGTTTCAGTTTGGTATATTTGTAATTATTAGTAACTAAGAAAGAATCTGCCTTTAAGAAGTTTTAAGTCTTCCTAGATTATGAAATAGTAAAGTTAGTCTCGCTAGCTTTATTTTACGAAGTTGAAACTTTTAGCTGAACGGGAAACTTAACTATTGGTTGAACTATTTTCTTTTAAAAATCCTAATAAGATATTTCTTAAATAACCAAAAAGTTTTTACGAGCTCTACAAAATATCTATTGGATATCGACTGAAATAAGCTTTGAGGAAATCTTATGTGAAATTTCCTTGTTTAATAACGCTTCTAAATTTCGAATAGTTTAAAGCTTTCAAGTTGTCAATATTGAAGTTTTGCTTATATATAATTTAGAAGCATGATTGCGCATTAAAATACATTTAGTAACAGTAAGAATGACTATTTTATTGGAATTAAGTATGAACTTAGTATTTTAGTTTGTATCAACAAAAGTGTAATATGTTGCTAAGGCAACTAATAAAGGGGCTGATCGAAAACTTTTGTCCATTTCTCGTGGCTACAGTTTCTTGTGCGTAAAAACCATAGATTGATAGTCTAGAAGCTATCGGTATGCTTTTAAGCAGCATTCTGTGTAAATATAATTTTTTGTGAAACATTTTTACCTCCATTATTGAAGTGTTTTCGGCAGTCGGTGCAACCCAAAAATCGGTAAAATAATTTTGCATTACAAGTAGTGTCTTTAAGCTGTCTTGACAATAACTTCAAGGAATAAAGTGCGGGAGGAACATATGAAATCCTTTATTGTTCAATCTACTTGAAATAGATTAATACCTTTGTGCATTAAATTAAGATATAAAACAAAGTTGAAAAGCATAAATGCGTAGGAATATTTCAGGCACGTGTTTCGGCGTTACAAGGAAGGCATATTTTTCGTGCATCTATCAGGTTACTTGCGTTGACAAAGGCGTTCCTTGAAACGCCGAAACACCAGTGCTTTTCAACTTTGTTTTAAATGGTTTTTATGCTTATACTTAATGTATTTTTTTTACAGTTGAAATGGCTGCTGGTGACTGTGCAAATAAAGAAGCTCAAGTTCCAAAGAAGGAAAAGGCTACCGATAGAGAGGAGAGCCCAAGTGCTGTGATCCTGCCAAACCCAGAGAAACCGAAGGAGTTGGTTGAGGAGAAAGAAGCTACAGCTACTAAGACTAATGAAAAGACTGTGGAATCGGAGGATTCGATCTCCATTTTTATTAACTTCTTGGTTATTCTTTTCTTGCCTATCAAGGCTTTTTACGAAAGCTTGAAATCTGCTAATCCAGTGTTTAACAAAATGTCTCAAGTGTTTGAAGAAAGAGGTAAGAACTTTCGAAATTCAAATTTCTTACAATTGCTCTGCTTAAAAGTAGTTTTAAAATAGCAGTTGATAACTATGCCATTTGTTGCAGTTGTCTATATTTTGAAGTTTGTACTTTCTGCGAGTACGTGGATTTCTGCTTGGAATCTATTAAAACAGGTAAGAATTTCTTAACTGATTTCTTGCTTTTATGTTGAGGATCTCAAAAGGGCGGACTTACTAGAGTATTAGACAGCTTGCTTAGTGATTAAGTATCAAAGATCAAATTAAACTTAATTATTGTTAGCGTGCATGATTTTAATGTCTCAAATTGGTAATATAGGACTTTTCTTGCTCGTTAAATTCTTAGACTTTAAAGTAGTGGTTTACAGATTTATTGTGTTCGAAAATTAGCTTTCCTTGTGATATCAAAGAATTTAACAAAGTATCTATTCAAATCATAGTAGGGCTTATAATCAATTTAGTTTAAATAATTCAAGAGTTAAAATTTTCGGTTTTATTTTATGCTGTTTTGCTACTAGAAATAACAAGGTCTGCCTGTTTGCATGATTGAGATATGAGACATCACCGGCAAATTCCTAATAGCTGTAATTTAAGATTTGTTTAATTCTTTCATATGCAAATGGACTACTTAATTTTATTCCTTAAAGGAATAACCAATTAAATTTAATCAACTTAAAATTGCTAGAAAACAATCTTATCCCAATATTTATTCGAATAAAGATATTTGCTGGCTGCAGAAATCGTAATATGAATTAGTTTTCTTCAGCTATTTTCAAAAAATGTTAATTACAATATTCATGCTATGACTGTAATATAGGCCCTTACGAAGCAACCTTTCATTTATTAGTGTGGCTCTAGAAGCAAAATATCAAATTGGTTATTCCGGTGCCTATGTACCTCTGTAGCAATGGGTTCTTTAACTTTCTTCGACATAAATGTCCTTTTTGTGAATTGCGAACTCCCAACCAAAAAGTCTAGCTTCTTAAGCCATAGCAAGCTTACAACAGTTCAAGTAGAAATTTAAATGAGGATCTAATGAAAGTACAATTGCATAGCTATTGAAAATAATTAAGTCTTGGGTAAAAACAGGTCGAGCTGGGCTTTTTCAAGTTAAGTGTCAAGCTCGAACTTAATCAAGATGTCGTAAATCATTCTGAGAATGACTAGTTTTCTTAAACTTCCAGTAAGTTTAACTACTCCTCTTCCGTGAAAGTAGGTTATAGTGAACCCTAAAAGAGATACTTCACAATAGTCTACTAGTTTGCGTTTAATTTCAGTTCAGAAATTAACAAGTTATTGTAATAATCTGTGCATATCATATATACTTTGCTTAACTTTTGCTTTAATGCTCACACGATAATACCAGAAACTTAATTGCAGTATTGTAAATTTTAAACACTTTGGTAATTATCAAAGTACCCCCTTGCAAGTTTCGGCGTACCGCCAAATGGAACCTCTGATCTTCGAAACATTTTATCAGTTGATTACAATAAAATGCTCTAATTTGATATTGTCCCTTTCAGTCAGTGTTCCTGCAGAATCATGTGCAGTGAAGTCTCTAACCTTAAGTACTAACTTATTAGTACTTCGAATCTCCAATTTTTTGGGGCTTCCAAAGTCTTGAAGGCTGTGAGAACTTCCTACAACTCGAACTGCCGTTAACTCCTAAGATTCTAGCCAGTTCCTTAAGACTTCAAGCTATTGGGTCAATAGTACAGAGCTAAATTTATTGTGGGACAAAATGTTATTACTTCACTAAAACTAGATTAGATCTATAATTCGTTATTGGTTTCAATGTATTTCAGGTAATTGATGGGATCAAGAAAAAGGTAGCAAATTTCTTCTTCGGAAATTTGGATCCAGTGTGGACAACTGTATCTTCATATTATTACCAAGTGCATGAGAGTGCTCCAGAAATCGTGGACAATATTGACAGAATCTACTTAAATATTGTTCCTGCACTTCCAAGTTAGTACTTATTTTTGAACTAGTATGCATGAGCTTGGTTACTTAAACTTAAGTCTTTAGAGGAAACTCAAATGATTCAGCACTTTTCTGTATCGTGACAAGTTCCACATTTTGACTCTAATCTGTTTAATTGATTGCATTGATAATTTTTCATATTTTCCTGTCAAGTATAGTAAAAGATCAGATTAAATCAATTAGTTTATGGCAAGTATATCTAGTTTAACAGCTATGAAATAAACTGACAGTTTGGATCGCAAGTTATCTCCAGACTACTCTCGATATTTACTCTGGGCTTATTAAAGTGGTACATGGTTGAAGTGATCTTTCGAAAAATCAGCCCAAAATAGCTTGTTGCCGATGTATTCCTTTTTATATGAATCTGTAATTCTATAGGTAGTATTATAGCAATTGCGCTAATCATTTTTGCTAGTTTGATAGGTGTGAAAATTGTCATTTTGCTCACTTTTAAATTAAGCAAATTGTGGTTCTATTCTTAGTTGGGATTTTTAAAGTGCTCTAAAATTATAAATTAAAAAACTTCGGGTTAAAATGCAATCTCTCATTTAAATAAGGTACTACTGGGATTTTTAAAGTACACATTTCCTTAGACGACATTAAAACTTTAATCCAAAGTTTTAAGCACATTATTTGAAATTACGTTATACTCTTCATCTTAAGTTTTAGTTTTAAATGTTCCTCACTCACAGCAATACCCAAGCATTAAATTTTATAATTCAAGATGGGCTAAACATTAGATATCCTATAAAATCTGCAAATGATTACTTTCTACTTAAGTGGAATTTTGGATTTTTCTCTAAAATAATCCAAAGTGTATAGAAACTCAGTCTTGTCGAAAGTAAATTCGGTATAACGTAACGCTTGTCTTTATACCTTAGTTTGAATCTTCTCTAACCGGAAAAGGTTGCAAATCTCTTAACTAATCTATCTTTAATTCTGAATTCGCTTTTCCTTTCCGCAGTACTAAAGCAATAATATAACCAGGGCGGCTGTGTACTATTAACTGTATAGTTAATGGCATATCTTTGACGTTTTCATACTTAGAAGCACTTTTGCGAACTTCAACTATACAGCATTCAGCTTGTGAAAACTAAAATGAAAAATAAAAACATTACTTTTAAATTTATTCGTAGTATAAATAATTTAACTTCCCTCTCGCTCTGCAATATGCAGTTTTCAGCGAGCCTGAACTTACATTCATAATTTAATTTCAGATGCCGTTCCTTATTTTGACTCTACAGACAGAAACCTCTCTATCAAAACTAGATGCTTGTATATGTTTCTCAACTTGGTACATCGACTTATTGTACACTCGTTGACCTTCGTAGAGCATACCTTACGGAAATTCGAAAGTAAGTACTCTCAATTCTCAAATATAAGCAAGAAAGTGAAATTTAGGGCCCCCTTGGGTTCATCGATGTCCCTCATTGATACTATACTGTTAATTTTCGCGCTCATGCATATTTTATGTCTCAAACAAATTCCCAAATTGTTTTTTAGAGTAGGTTTGAATTTACTATTTTTCTTAATCGGCAAAAAATAAAATTTAGATAGTGAATCTGTTATTAATTCCAATAATGTGGGACACTAATTAAAATTTAAGACGGCAGAATAACTTGTTTTATAAGTTCATTGGAATAGTTTAAGCTGTATAAATTGGAAAGTTTCACAAGTTTTTATGCTCTCCTCGTAAACTGAATTTATATTCAGTTACTAAAAATATGGGGCATTTTGAAACATGGCAAAATATAGGTTGCAAAATAGTACAATAAACTTGTTTTACTCCAGTCCTCCACCTTAATTGGATTGGCTAGAATAGGTGCAAGTAAAATCTAGCATGCGTTAGGTTCAACTTAAGAGCTTGTAAATGCACTAGTTAAGGTGTACATAAGCACTTAAAATGAGTTTTTTTCACTTTAAAAATACTGTAACAGTAGGTCACTGTATGTTTAATACCTTTTTTCAGATGAAATTGGTAACTAAAAAATGTAAGATTTTATGAGCTAGTTAACTTTTCCCGATATAAAATGTCAAAAGATAAACCCACAGAACCTTCAATCACATTACTTTCGAGCTAGGTTAACTATATTAATTATAATCTTAAGTATTTGGTGCGGTCATTCTTTAATATTCTATTAATTTGCTCCTTGCAACTATTCAGTTTCTGAAACTGAATCAACTAAACTTTATGCACTGTTTTAGGCTCGATAGCCTTTTAACTGGTTGGGCTTCTTAAACCCCAGATGAGTTGCCCTTACAGTGCTGCTGTAGTAAAGGCAATCCAATATTTAAAAGAAAGATTGCTGCTGGGGCTCCAAATATTAGATCCTTGTTTTGTCGCATTAATTTTTGTAGAACATGGACTGTACTTCTACAAAATACAATTGAATTTTGCATATTTAAAGAAACGGTAAATGTTTTTTATGGCTCCGTAACTGACATATGGTACGAGATACATCCGTTACTGAGAAAGGGCAGAATTCAGGTGAAACGCTGTATCTGCAAAAGTATGTTTGCGCCAAATTGGCACTTTTACGCAAACTAAGTTTCACAAGAGCCCGAAAATTGGAGCGTGCAACTCGTTTTTGCTAATACAGCGCTTCACCTGTATTCCGCTCAAAACATTGTTTAACTAATTTTTCTGGAAGCCTTCGACACTTAATTGCTTACTACAGTAGACCATGCTCTAGATGCAGTTCGGGAAATAATAGATTTTAAATATATCTAGTCTTTGTAAGCTGTTTTGTGTAATACTTCTCTTACCGCGGAGTTGCCCGTAACTCGGCCTCGGACATAAACAGTACTTTCCTATTTTGTCGGGTACTAGGAGGAAAATACGATAATCTTTTATCGTACGACCCTCCTCGCATTTGCGCATGCCTGAGGTCTCTTCCCATTTTCCCAAAACAGGGGGAAATGCTGTTTCATTCAACCAGGAAGTAAAAACTGAAAGCACCGGCAAGTGAGTCTCCTAACCTATCACCCCTTTTTCAAATGGAAGCGTTCATGACTGCCAGGTGCGCCTTTCGAGCTTGGACAGTAGCCACCGGTTTGAGTTGCAATACTTCTGAAAAACTTAAACTAACTAAACTCAATTTAGAATGGATAACTAGTCCATTGCCCAAAAAGCAAGACATATTGTCTACGTCGGAGGCCAAATCACCAGAGGAGCCCAATAAATTTGTAAATTTTAATATTTACATTTTTGGCTGTATATGAATGTTACTTACGACACAGTTCAAGTTGTATTTATCAATGCATAAATTTTCCTATTTTAAGTACTGAGCTCGTAAGAAATAAAGTAATGGGATACTACACACTCGCTACTGATGCAGTAAAAATGTCGCCATTCAAGGTTAACATAAAACAAAAGATTTTAACGAAAAATTTTATTAGCTAATTTTTCGAAGTGGTGAATCAAAACTAATACAGAACGGTTAAAAACCAGAAATTGTTGGAAATGCGCAGTTTTAGTTTCTGAAAATTTTTAAGATTTGTTGTGCCCTCAGGGCATAGAGTATTTGGGGGAAATATTAAAGTATACATTGTAGTGCAGTTTTTATTAGTTATTAATACGAATGTATTTCTGTTTATAGGAAAAACTCCAGGGGCAGCAGTTGAACGTTAGCTTTGTATTTTTAATGAAGTTCCATTTATGTTTTTTAATTAGAATTTTAATAAAAGTTATTTTACATACTCGGACTCTTTCTTTACAAAGTAGTTACTTTTCAGTATATGGCTTATAATTTGAATGACAGCACTTCTGCTTTAATAAACCTAGTTAAGATCCCCCATATAGAAGCTTCACAAAAGTACTAGCATCGTCTTCAGAGTAAGATTTAGTCTCTGTAAATATAACTTATATTTTTAGGTGCTCATTGAAATTGCTCAAAGTGAATATTTGCCGTTAAACAATCAGTACTGGGATTTGTGTCAACTAAAGACAACCTTCCATCACTTTCTAGGTGTTTGTAAACCTAGCGCACCTTTCTTCAAAAAATAAAACAAGGTACTCAGAGTTCAGTCCATAAACTTGCTTACCTTTATAAAATGCTTGTTTGACACTTGCTTTTGTTCCCATGTAGAAAAATATCAAATACTAAGCAAAATAGCAGATACATCCTGGTTTAACGAACTGGACAATCAGTTCAAATTTTTCTGTAGTTTGCGATCGGACATGATCGCATAGATTAATTACAAAAAGAAAATGCGTTCCATAGCTGAAATCTATTTGATCTTTCGTTCAAATAAATTCCGGATTTTGAGCTTGGTTACTTTAAAAAGAAAATCCAAATGTTTCTTACACAACTTGAAACTTCAAGTAGCAATCGACAGCATTCACATGCGATAACCCGCAGAAATATTAAGTGTAAAGTTAAAAAAAATCAAATTGGTGGGTCTTATTTTGAATCGCTATTAGTTGCAAGATAGTGTGAAACATTCAATCAGTTTTTATAAATTGACCTTTAGTACTCTCAATTTTGTGGAATGTTTAAATGTTACCAAGAATTTCTTTTGAAACTCAATGGTTTAAAGAGAACGGTTTTACAGACTTGAAAGCATTACTTCTCAGGAACACTTCAAATTATGCAATTTCTATTAATTTGCAAATACGAACTCCTAAATTCAGAACGGTACTAAAAATGCTTTCTTTAAGACGAACTGATCTTAAATGACTCATATTTCACTTAGATTCCTCTAATCAGGCCTTAGATTAATACGGGGCTCTTAGTCATTTGCCTCTAGACTGGTTGTTTGGTTTACTTTAACATACTCATTCTGGATAGAGTAAGTGAATCTTTTACCATTCGAGCAATTTGAAGTCTAAGTTACTATCTATTCTAATTATGTACCAGATATATTTTCTTATAAACTCTGATGTATATTTATTTTCATAGTACAATAAAGAACCAATTATCCGGGATGTTTGGTACCACAGCTATCCCGGATAACTGAATTTCCCGGTTTTCTGGATCGCTACGAAACGATGTTTGCCAGTTGTTTATAAAACCCAAGTTACTATAACAAATGCATCCTGAAGAGAACTATCCAGAAGTGCTTATAGATATTACAACATTAAAAATTTCTGAGTTATATGCCACTTATATGGTATTTATGAAGAAACCGTTCATATTCATTTAGGTATTTCAAAAAAAGCTTATTTTTTTAGAAATTGCCGAAAATGCGCATTTTAAAAAGTGGCGGAAAAATCGACAACATGTTGCCGGTTTTCTGGTTTCTCTGTATTTTGGTTCCGGGATAAAAGGTTCTGTACTGTACTCGAAAGTACTGGTGACTTAGGGGCGGATCTCAAAAGGCATTTAAGAAAATAGTTGAAGTTAAAATTGCTCAAATATTAGTGTCTGCAAATTTTTACTAGTTTTTGTTCTCAGAATGCGTGGTTAAATTTTGAAGAAATGTACTATTGTTGCTGGTAAGTGCAATTTTCTTCGAAGTAATCTCTTACCAGTAATTTAGTTAAACCTTTTACAGCAAAAAAACTTAATCAATTTTGCAAGCGTTAGTGTTTTAAATCTATCAATGTTTATTAGTTTCTCTAAAAGTGGTTACGTAAAAATATAGTATTTAGTTCATGAATTTGGTTTCAAATTAATCAAAATTAAGGCCATAAAAGATTGTTTTATTCACTTTGTCAAAAAATTTACCAAAACATCGATGTTTATATGCTGAAAATAAGAGTGCAGGTTTGAAAAAAGCTAGATGTGAGGAGTTTATCAATAGGCTCAATCCATGATTTTGTAAAAATTTTCCTTTGTAATTTGAAACGTAGTCAATGCTACCACAACTAAGCAATATTGAAAGAATCCTCAATCGGGTTGAAAACCACTGCCAAATGTTAGTTATAAAAACAGCTAGATTCGTGCTTCTACAGTATTACCAAAGACCTTATGACCACTAAAACTATACTTCGCATCATCACCAACACAAGTTGCTTTTTCCACTCAGATTTGATTCTACATGGCATAAAATTAAGAAACTACATAAATTTAACTTATTTTGGTGGTCAAATTAAAGCAGATTTATTTTAGAACCAGTTCAATCCAAATTTGTTTTAAATGTAAGATTACATAACAGTATGTGAATTAAATATTGCTAATTTCAAAAAGTCTTACGCTAAATGTTATTAAAAGGAAAATGTTGAAGTAGACCTAGCATTAAACGGTTTATAATCAATTTAGGAACTAGATATAACCGGGTTTCCTGCCTTGCTTAAATGTTAAAAACCTCAGTTTTCTGAACATTAATTCGTACTGTTAATCTCTTCAGCTTTGTCGACGCTCTTTCGCATTTAATCTGACGAAATAGAAACATGACGGGGGCACACCGCCCAAATAAGAGGTCACTGGAAGTCACTGTGACCTGTCATCTTTTTTGGCAAATTTTTCTTGACTGCTAGTCACGTTTGTAAACATGATTGTAATTTTACCCAAATGTTCCTTTTAACGAGGTATTTATGTGTGCATACCAGTATTTCTTTCGTCAAAATGGAGATCTTATCGACAACTCGATAAAATTTCCGCCCTCCCAAAAATTTAAGTTCGCCTGCGCCCCCTGTATGGAGGGTGAAAGCGCGCGCATACTTTACCCCATGGTTTTTGGAAGTCAAAAATGTGGACTTTTTTTTTTTTTTGAAGGTGCAAAACAACTGCCTAAAATGAAAAATAACATTTCAACAATAGTTGTATTACAAAATACATTATTCTTTATGCACACCTATTTTCAGAAGAAATTTCAAATTAGTTCATTTTGAAACAGGTGCGTTTACTTAACTATTTCACTTTGCCCTACATTCCCCTAGATAATGACAATTTCCTACAATTTAGACTTTTTATTACAATACACTAATGTGTTTTCCAATTGAAGGGTTTAGAGGATGAAGGGGCTATGTTAAATTTTAAAAATTAAACACTCTGGTCAATATTAAACAATGGATACATGTAAGCAAATAAAACTTGGTACATCAAAAAGTAGATGTTATTAGACCAATTTCATACGCACACTAATAAACCAGAAAACCAAAAAGCTGCAACAATAAAACAAACTTTAATTACTCTCAATTTCTGTTATATCACATAAACCCTTCATCTTCCAAGCCCTTCAATTGTAGTTACCCCCCCCCCCCTCCTTCATTCCCGGTATAAGTATTTTACTTATATGGCCTTGACTACTTGGGCAATATAGTGTTGATTGTGCTTAATAGCATCAGCTTTTAACTTAATTTCCACTGTCTGTTAGATCAAACAGCAAAAATGCTAAAACTTTTGAAACTAAGGACTTGCCATTTGATGCATTGAAATGTTTTGAGCTGTCTTAACTTTACCCGCCTTTTCCTGGTAATTGTTCTGTAATTATCAAGCCATGCAAATCAGCCCAACATTTGTGTTAAACCTTGGAGCATCAAAATGATCTGAAGCACTTACGCAAGCCAAGTTCATATTGGGTACAATTGTGTCATTCTCACTTTTTCGCATTTTTCTTGGAATTGTATTCTTTGGCCCTTTCAACTACGCTAGAAGCGACAAGCGCTAATTATTGTCCCAAATCTTGAAGAGAGAAAAAAAAACTCTTAATTAGCTATTTAAATTTTCTGGTATGATAACCCTTCTAGATTTTTTTTCTTGCATTTCTGTACCAACATTTGACAGTCCAACGAAGATAATATTAATTATATCTTTCAACGACCTTGTATGTGATATCATAATTGTGCATAGTTCTCTTTTTTTAACATTCCGGTCTGTAAGTTCCGGTGGTCTCGGGCTGTATTTCTATGCAAAAGGTCGTCATGTTTTCCTGTAAAAGTCATTCCAAAACGTGGATGTTGACTAAATTTGGGAAATTTTGTTTAGATTAGCGGAGGCTTAATGAAGGCTTTACCTGGGAAAATTTTGGTCTGTAAAAATTGCAATGGAATACAATTCCTTTGTCTTTCACGAGGGGCCCCCAGAACGTAAAGTAGATTGTAGAGAAAAGTTTTCTATAGAAAGAAGGCAAACACCTTCCTATTAAATATCCACTTCTAGTCAACTATCAGGTACCCATTAATTTTCCCGCTTAAAAAACTTGAATATCGTCTTCTGCATTACAAAGAAAAGTAAAAAACTTAAAAAAATAATAAAATGCACGCACAATATTTCGATAAGGTTCCCATTTCCACAAAAAACCAATAGATTAAGGAATAAAAAAATATCTCGAATGTGTATTTCCGAGGCATTTACACCATAAATGCCATTTCTATTATAAAGGAAACTAGTATAGAATGCTTCCTCATTTTCCTATTCATTTCAGAGGCTTACAGATATAGCACAAAATTCTCATTTTACTGAACTTTGAATACACAGATCTCTAAATCACATTTATTTTCCCATCCCATGGAACAGAAGCTGAACTGCATTCGATAGAATGATTCACCTTATCAAGATTACAAACTCGTTTCAAATTTTTTTTTTTTTTGCACTTTCATTGTGCCGAGTCAATAATATAGTTCTAATTTTCTAGGGAAAAGAAATTTTAATGGAAGTTTTTATGCAAAAGCAATTCTTTTTTGTTCTTACTTTTAGGGTAGGTGATTTGTGGAAAGCCTCGAAGCTACGACGTGGATGAGGAAGGAAAACAAAAGGGGGAATTACTGATATGTTTGATCGCGCGATTAGCATAAAATCTATCCCAGGTTCCCCTTTCAGCAACGTTTTGTAACAAGATTTAGGGAAACAACGTACTTTTACTTTCGATAACATAATTTGATGCTTTAGAAAATATAGTTTGTTTCTGGGCATTGTAGCTTGCTTGTAGGTACGGAAATGTGATTCTTCCCGAACATTTTTAAGTATATCTTTTTGAGGTTGATTATACTTTGTGAAAAAATGAGAATGTATTGATTTTTTTTCTTGTTCTTGGTTGGGCAATGGGGGACAAACAGCTATCTTCTACATGTAAGATTTTTATGAAAAATTAAAAGCATTTCTTTGTGAGAACTATAACCGTTTTGTTAGATTTTTCACAGAAGTAGGCAATTTCAGCACTTCAAAGGTTAAACACAATGTTTTGAATAATAACTGCTACCTCACGATTTTGTACTTTTTTGTTAAACAATGATTTTTTACTGCATATTTTCCACAACTTAGCACTGCTATTTATTTTTACTATAAAGTATATTAAACGACGTGTAAACATATTTTCAGAGCTCATCCGTTGCTTAATTTTGAGCAAGTATGAATCAAAATGTGTTCTATGATTTGGTATCACCAGTACTATTATTTTTAGAAACATTTATAAAACAAATCTTAACTCGTTTGGGTTCCAAAATGTCATTTTTTTAACGTAATATTTTTTTTCGCTTATCTTTTTTAAGGAACTATTTCTTCAACTGTAACTTTTTTATAAGAAGTGCAAAAAAAGAGATAGATATAATGTGGTTACTTGTTCGCTGAAAGGCAACAGTGCAGCAACAAATATTCTGCAGTCGTAAATACCCCGTTAGTAAATATTATCCTTGAAGAATTTAGCTAAAACGTAACTCGCCGAAGCCAAGAATACATCGACACAGTAAACAAACCGTCAACGTAAATGAACATTGTTCTTTTTACGTTAATGTAACTTCGCTATGATCTTGAATGTACAATAATATGGTGTGGCCTAAATACAGAGTGTACATGAGTGGTTATTCCATTTTGCAGGGCTCTTGGAAGAAAAAAAAGAGCCGGGTAGTTCAGCTTTTTCTATTGTTACCCATTAGTACTGTCTCTGAGAAAGCAGACTTCTTTCTTCGAGATTTTTCTTAAACTTCTTTTTTTATTACAAGAGAAATATTTTAACTTTCCTGCTAAAAACAGCAATAAGGTAGTAAAATAATTAGTTATTTCAATTTTGGAAACAAATATTAGTGTGAGATTGTCTACCCTTTTATTGCCTCTGAGAATACGTCACTACCAGATTCCCCTTTTCAAATCGCATGCAAGATTAGTATGATTAGAAAAATAAAAATTGTAAACTTTTTTCCTTCTCAAAATTCAGTTTTGGTGGTTATAAACATTAGATTCAACGAAATGCTTCTGACGATTTCACTTTGCTTATTTAGCGCACAGAACATTAATTTTAACTCGATTTTCCTTTCGGAAAAGTCTTAACATGTGGTTGCAATAGCTCCACGAGAGTGAGATAATAGGAAAAGAATGATGACTCTTCCTAGCCATTATTCTTTCTCAGTTCTCAAGTATGTGGTCTCGTAGTTCTCTGTAAAGACCTGTTAGCCAGATGCTTATCTTTTCATCTTTTTTTTCCATCTAATCCTGAAATTGATTTTTAGCTTTGCGCATAAGTTTCCAACGAGGTTAAAAATGGAGTTTAAAGAATAATTTGCGTTGTGTCATTTCTACAGGAAATGAATTTGAAACATGGTACTTTTCTCAGACGACAATAGTAGCGCATGCAAACATTTAAAAAGCGTAATAGTTATTGATCTAAAAGCTGAATTGAATTTTCTCTCTTGCCATGTTGCTAGCAAGAGTTAATGTTAAATGAATTCATTTTGAATAGAATTTTAATTTTGCCCACTTTAAAAAAAATAGGTATTTTTTCATGTTAAAGTTTAACAGTATCATTTGTTTGATAGTACAATTGCATACTTTTACTTTTCTCTCTGCATAGCTAATTTTTTTTTTGATTGCACCATGCGGATAAAGTTTAAAACATAACTTAATGAGAGTTCCTTTTGCAGGATAATTAGCAAAAATAAGAATTTTCTATAAGTTAGAGTTGTATGCGAAATAACTTTTAGAAGTACAAGTTAGTCAACTATAAAGCATAGAAATCAGAGCAAAAAAAGTATCTTCTAACAAATAAAAATAAGTAATTAACAGTGTTTAAAATCCTAGCTCCAATCCTTCACTACAAAAGCGCCCTTTCTGTACATTTTGTTTCCCCAGCTTTATAACTTCTAAGAAACGATAGCCTCTGCCTTGCTCAGATACAGCTCATATTTTCATTCCCTTGAGAAGAAAGCTCTCACTACATCCGCATCTTCTTACCTCCCAGCGAAAAGGCTGCTTAAACTCAAGGAAGATAATCCGTCTTGACATGCTACAGAAGATCGAACTTAATCTTCTGAGCCTGCCTACATGAAACTCAATAGCTTTAACTGGGCGATAAACTCGGCCTTATGTGCTCCCAGATACCCGAGAAGATTTGTCTCGAACAGACATTGTTGCCGACATTTTTATGAACGGTATGGATGTTTAGAAACTAGTTGCTGCCATGGAAAAGCATAAAGATTATTTTGCGTTAAGTTTATGAATAGGATTTTTTTTTTTTATTTTTGAGTAACACGCAATTTGAGTTTTAATGCTCTTAGATATATTATTGTCCGATTAGATAATGAAATGTTGTGTAGAAAAATGTTAGGATGGGCATTTTGGGAAAGTCTCAAAGATGGATTTTTTTCCCATGCGCATAAGTTGACTCGAGAAGCTTGAAAATTTAAATAATGTTGAAAAAAAAAAGGAGAACAGCAGGTTTTCACACTTAATATACATCTCAATGGGGACAATGGAAGCCAATCTCAAAATTTTAAAAACCGAAATAATCATTTTAATATCCATTTATGTATATTTTTGGCTACAATACTGGCATGAAGTTAATTTACATAACTGTACGTGGTGGCATATAAATGGTGTAATAAATAACAGCTCGTCTTTAAAATTTCTCAATTTAGGAGAAACATTGGTAAACTTTAACTATACACAGTCAATTTAGACTACAAAAACCAACCAATAGTAATAACATATGTTTAAAAATATTTGAGAAAGTAACTTCATCTCTCAATCGCGACAATGGGAGGGCTGTAAAAAACATAGCATTTGAGTACAAATCAATTGAAATTACCTATCAGTAGTAAAAATATTAGGAAGAGCTTGATTTGTACAAAAAAAGCTTAATTTAGAAAAAAAATTTAAATAATTTTTTACAGCTCTCCCATTGTCGCCATAGAGAGCTGTAACTACTGTCTAAATTCTCAAAGCAGTTTGCTGTTCCGTTTAATTACAATCAGCTGAAGATAAT